>SJYB01006776.1:14340-37495 GCA_006408585.1 Antidorcas marsupialis
ACTCCCTCAGTTGTCTGGTCTTGACACTGCCGGCAGCCTCTGCCCTGTCCATCTTGCTCATCCTGGGCACGTCTGTGAGGTATGGCAGGCCCTGCTCAGGGAGGGCCAGTTCACGCTCGGGAGGCCCTGAAACCCCAGGCGAGCCCAGGCCCTCCTGTCTCTGTGGATGCCCGCCCTATGTCCGGCATGGGCCTCTGTGGATGCCTGCCCACCCTGTGCCCACTCTATGCCCATCCTGTAGCTCTGTGGATGCCCGCCCTATGCCCAGCATGGGCCTCTGTGGATGCCTGCCGTCCCTGTGCCCACCCTGTGCCCATCCTGTAGCTCTGTGGATGCCCACCCTGTGGCCATCCTGTAGTTCTGGATGCTTGCCCTGTGCCTGGCGTGGGCCTCTGTGGATGCCTGTCCCATGCCTGGTGTAGCCTCTGGCTCTGAGCCGTGGTCCCACGGCCTTGTTGAGGGCGCTCCTCCACCGGCCTGCCTGGTGGACTCCAAGCCCCCCTGTCTGGGAACCACAGGTCCTCTCGGAGCTGGACACGGGCCCCCTGCTGCAGGGGAGGGGGACGGGGGTGTCCATAAGGAGCTGTCATGTCGTGTGGGGACGGGGCTGCCCTGGGCAGGCAGGCGGCGAGGGGAAGCCCACTGGGCTGTAGGGGGAGTGTGGAGGCCACCTGCAGGCCCTCCTGCCCCACCGGTCCCAGCAGGCCTGTGGCCCCGAACGGTGGCTCCACGCAGCTTCCGGGCTCCGGGTGTTTCTCTGACGGCAAGAGGGCAGCCGCGGGCCATGGTGGAAGGGACGAGGGCTCCGGGCTCCCCCTGAGGTGGCAGGGTCTGCCCAGTCACTCCTGGGCCCTGGCGTGGACCCTGGAGGCCCCGGCTCAGGCCCCACCGCGGCTCCCTGCAGCCTATGTGAGACCCGGCAGGCCGGAGCCTCTGCTGCTAGGGCTGGGTTAGAGAACGTGGCCCCCAGCCCTCGATGCGTAGGTGTCGCCCTGAGGCCAGGGGCCCGGGGCTGTAGCGGGCACGTGGGACCGGCTGGGCACCGTGCTCTTGGGGCCCAATAGTCGAAGAAGGTGCGAGCTGTTGGCAAACTTGTTCTCACCGGGAGAGCGTCCGGGGGGAGAGCGTCCGGGGGGAGAGCGTCATTGGGCCCTCCCGAGATCCCTCAAGACATTACCAGAGTTAAGTGAGCCAGCGCTCCTTCCCCGAGAGAAGAGAACACTGACGGGGGTCGTGTGGCTGCTGGGAGCCCGGCTGCGTCTGCCTGGGGCGGGGACTTGGGGTCCTCAAGGGTGTACCTTGAAGAAGCTGATTTCCCCCAGGGCCAGGGGTGGTGAGCGCCCCGGAGCCCCACGTTCGCGCCGGAGGAGAGGCGGGCGCCGTGGGGTTACGTGCCTGCTGCAGGCGCTCTTTGTGCTGTGCTGGGGGCACACGGCTGCTTTGCCCCACGTGACCCTGTCCTGTCCTGTCCTGCTCGGTGCGGTGTGTGCTGTGACTGGAGCGTGTTAGGTCCTCAGAGCAGTGCGGGGCAGGGGAGGGTTTCAGGGAGGAGGGGATGTGTGAAGGGGGCTCCAAGGAGGCGCGGACAGCCTGTGATCCGCACGTGCAAAGGCCCAGGGGCTTGGGGGCTGGCACAGGCTTGGAAGGCAGCCCAGAGCCGAAGCCTGAGGGGTCTTCTGCCCTGAGATCAGGCCTGCCCTGGCCACGTCCTGGGGCTTGGCCGATGTGGATGGTGTCCTCTGGTGAGTCGGCCCTGGGCCCATCCTGCAGGCAGGGAGTCTGGGCTGAGAGGCCATCCTCTCTTGAGGGGCAGGAGATCAGGGGACTTGTGCCCCGTGCATGGAAGGGATGAGGGAATGGATAGCCGCTGTTCTGAGGCCTGCACGTCTGTGGGTGTGTGGGCGCCAGGGGCACCGCATTACCGAGACCTCCACGGAGAGAGGGACCCCGGAGAGGGGCCCCTGGGCAGAGCCTGGGCCCGGGGCCGCCAGGCCTTGAGGGTGTGGGCTGGGCACTGCCAGCCGGGGCACCTCAGGGGTCTTGTAGGGCCCAGGCCCCAGATGTATAGGGGCCACAGGTTCCAGGTCCAGGAGAAGGGGGCAGCCCATCTCAAGGCTCACGGGAGGCGAGTCCCCTTCTGTGGGCCGAGCATCCTGGGCAGGGACCCCTCAGCCAGCACTCCTCCAGGTCCTTGCCTTGCAGCAGCCAGACCCCACGCCACACTGCTTCCGGCTCCACACCAAGGATGAGGCCAGGCACCCCCTCCTGTCCAGACCCAGGGCCTGAGGGCTGGGCTGCTCCCAGGGGCTCCCCTGCTGCCTCTGTCTGTTTGGGGGTTCACTCTATCAGGGGTCTCCCGCACGCCAGGGGCTGCTCTGCTGGGACGCTGGCCAGGGCCGGCCAGGTCCTGTGGCCTCTGGGAGGATGAGCATCACAGCCTGAGCTGGACCGCAGGGGACGGAACAGACCAGGCTGGGGGAACTCTAGAATTCTGCATTGGGGAGACTACTTTTGACTCAAATTACAGAGGGCCAGACAGCATGGCTTGAATCAAACTTTGTTTCTGCACATGACGAGGCGTCGGGAAGTAGCTCTGCTGCTCAGCAGAGCCAGCAGGGAGCTGGCTCTGGCTTTCGCTGTGTCTGCCCCTGGTGGAGTGGGCAGCTCGCTTCTCACGGTCACAGAGTGGCTGCTGCTGCCCCAGCGCCCTGCACAGTGGGGAGGGGAGACGGGGCAGCACCTTGCTTGCTTGGCAAGGACGTCTGTGAAATCTCGTGGAGGGTTCCACTGTGCATCATAGGCACGGAGGTCTGGGAAGGTGAAGGCCGAGAAGCCCATCACCCTCCAAAGAAGGCAGCTCACATCCCATCACCAGCCTGGGAAACCTCGACTTCCAGGAGCAGGGCCCCGGACCACAAGCTCCCAGAGCGCGGAGCCACCTCCTTCCCTGGAGAGCTGGGCTCCTCCTCCGCAGGGAGGCAACAGATAGAGGTGATAAAATACCAGTTTTCATTCGGAGTGGGCGCCCAGGTGCCATGCTGGAAGGAGCTCTAGCTCACCTCTCGGGGCTCGGCAGAGACCCCTCTTACTCCTCATCTCCTGGAGGCTAAAGGACACTCCAGAGAAGCTGTCTTTCCTCCCGAAGCCCTGAATAGCCCTTCCCTCAGGAGAGGCCCTCCTGCTGGTGAAGCCGACAGTCAGAGATGCTTTAGCCCCAACGGGGAGAAACTGCCCCTGGTGCACTCCGGCCATCACGCCGCTTATTTTTGGTCTCATTGGTTGGCGAGCGGTTCCGCTTGAGATTAAGGCGCTTGTGTGAATGGCTCCGCGTGACGGGCTCTCGTAACCCGTGCCAGCCTGTGGGGCTGGGTCTGCCTCCGCGCGTTTTCACCTCTCACAGAGCAGGGACTTGGCAAAACCCTGAGTCAGCGTCACGTCTTGGTAAAGTCCACTGCGGGCAAGTCTCAGAGTCCTTGGCCTCTTGAACCCAAGCTGGGGTCAGCAGAGGTCAGGGAGGGGGCTCCTGGCAGCGCCCACGCTGGGGCCAGCCGGCTCTCTGAGGCCTCTGCCACTGGCTGCTGCAAGTTCCAGTCCCGTCTGGGGGCGGGTGGGGCCTCTCCAGCCCCTTCTCTGGGCCCTCCTGTGCTCGCACTCCGCACAAGCCCATTTTCCAGCATCGCCTCACTTTTCTCCTGTTCTGACGGGGGTGGAGGGGCGGTGGCGGCTCCTCTCAGCCCTGCAGCGGTCAGGCGGGACCTCCAGCTGCTCTCGGGGGCACAGCCTGGCAGGGCCGGGGGAGCCCCCATCTCACCCTGTAGGTCCCATTGGCCCCGCGGACTAGCCCAGGAGCTGCGGCATCTGGGCGGGGCGGACGTCTTCCCTGGGGGCCAGTGGAAGGCTGAGCGTGCTGGGCTGAGTGTTGGAATCTGGGTGCTGGTGCAGACTAAACTCGGGAGGCCGAGGACTCCTGGGACCGGGCGGCTGGTGGCGTGGCCTGGGAGTGTCTGCCGGTGTTGGCTGCCCCTAGAGTCCCCGGGGCCGCTGGGGCCGCGTCCCAGGGGAAATGCCAGGCCCACGTGCTCAGTTCTGCTTCTTGAGCTGGGAGCAGGGCAGGCACCCCGCCACTGCAGCCTCAGGCCTCTGCCTGTCCTCTGGCCCCCACTGCCCAGGATGGGTGGGAAGGCCGTGGTCGAGGGGGCTCTGGGGAGAGGAGGTGCCAGGGCTGCGACAGGAGGGGCAGGGAGAACGGGGACCCCCAACATAGGTGAAAGGCTCTGTCCTTGGGCCCTCGAGGGTCCCTGGGCCTCAGGACCCCGCTGCACATCACACCCTTCAGAAGGCGGCCTCTGCAGTGGGGCGCCCCCTGCCCTGCCCCGGCGCAGACACGGTGGGCCACCCCGCTCCCAGCAGCAGCGGCTCACCAGCCCCGTGTCCCTCCAGCTGTGTCGGGCTGGGTGGAGGATTGGAAGGAGCCTCTGCTCTGCCTCAGGACAGGAGGTGCGGGCTGAGGCGGGCAGGCCCCTCCCCTGGTCCCTGGGCCACTGCCCCCACCGCAGACGGGCCCTGGTGAGTGCAGGGGGCTGGGGGCCTGCCGTCTGTCCCAGGCTGGGCTCTGTCCACGGATGGCCTCATCTCGCCTCTGTTTCGGGGCATCCTCTCCTGAAACCAAGGCCAGACGTTCTGCCTGGTGCCTGGCACTGCAGGCAGGGACAACGGTGGCCGGCGGCCCCTCCTCGATGGGCGTGGAGCACCTGCCCGGTGCCCCCGGCCAACCGGCGAGGGAGGCAAGGCCACGCAAGCAGGGGAGCGCTGAGCTCTGCAGAAGATGAAGGCAGGGCAGGCCAGGCCCGACTCAGCTGGTTAAAGCTGGGCACAGGGACCTCCCAAGCCAACCTCCATGCAGCCAGCCCCTGGCCAGGCCAAGCCCCTCCACTGGGCAGCAGGGGGGTCATCTGTGAGGGGCTTCACTGCATGTCTTGCTTTGTAAGACACGTTTAACGTGTCTCATCACAGTTAGCGTCTGATCTAACCTGTGTTCTCCTCACTTTGACCTGTTCACATGCCTTCTTGCCATGTCGCTTATTTAATCTTAATGCACGGACTGGATTTTCTTTTAAAAACCTTCTGCAGTGTTTTGGAACCCATGTGCCCCTTGGAAACACCACTCAGGCTCTAGTTGTTGCCGTCAGGAGCAAAGCTGCGCGTCTCCAGGTCTGGCCAAGCAAGTTCTGTCTGGCCCCCACACACACCCACCTTCGGGTCTGTGGTTTTGATCTGGAGGACTGGTATTGCAGTTGGTGTTTCCTTAGTATACACAGGATGCTTGGGGCTGGTGCGCGAGGATGATCCGGAGAGACGATATGGGGTGAGAGGTGGGAAGGGGTTTTCAGGATTGGGAGCTCGTGTACACCTGTGGCTGATTCATGTCAATGTATGGCAAAACCAATACAGTATTGTAAAGTAGAATAAAGTAAANGACTCAGCTGGTTAAAGCTGGGCACAAGGACCTCCCAAGCCAACCTCCATGCAGCCAGCCCCTGGCCAGGCCAAGCCCCTCCACTGGGCAGCAGGGGGGTCATCTGTGAGGGGCTTCACTGCATGTCTTGCTTTGTAAGACACGTTTAACGTGTCTCATCACAGTTAGCGTCTGATCTAACCTGTGTTCTCCTCACTTTGACCTGTTCACATGCCTTCTTGCCATGTCGCTTATTTAATCTTAATGCACGGACTGGATTTTCTTTTAAAAACCTTCTGCAGTGTTTTGGAACCCATGTGCCCCTTGGAAACACCACTCAGGCTCTAGTTGTTGCCGTCAGGAGCAAAGCTGCGCGTCTCCAGGTCTGGCCAAGCAAGTTCTGTCTGGCCCCCACACACACCCACCTTCGGGTCTGTGGTTTTGATCTGGAGGACTGGTATTGCAGTTGGTGTTTCCTTAGTATACACAGGATGCTTGGGGCTGGTGCGCGAGGATGATCCGGAGAGACGATATGGGGTGAGAGGTGGGAAGGGGTTTTCAGGATTGGGAGCTCGTGTACACCTGTGGCTGATTCATGTCAATGTATGGCAAAACCAATACAGTATTGTAAAGTAGAATAAAGTAAAAATTAAAAAAAATCATATCATAAAAAAATTTTTATCTTTGCCTTCAATTTGATAAGAGGTATTTGTCCACATTTATTTTTTAGCATGAAAGTGGACCTTTTTTCCTCGCTTGAAAATTATGTGTTCATTGTAGGGAACTGAAATAACAGAAAGCATAAAGAGATGATACGGAAAACTGAGACGCCACCTCGCCTTCAAACTCACCCGTTGGAATGACTCATTACTTCCATGAAATAATAGTATTTGAAAGCATTTTTTCAAGGAGAAATAAGTTCCTTCAGATCCAGTTCTAATTTTATAAGGCTGCACAGCTCGTTATGCGGTCAGTTTATCAGAGCTAGTCTGGGGATCGGCTGGCTGTTGCAAACCTGGGGAGAAGGTGAGCCTCCCCTGGCAGCTGTCATTTCTTGGCATCAGCCCTTTGAGCGGTGCAGGTCTCAAGGGGGTCTCCATCTGCCTTGAAGACAGAGGAGAAGCTCGTCCTGTGGGTGACGTGCAGACTTGACTCCAGTTTCAGGAACAGTTTGTAAATTGTTGCCCTCCATCCTCCGGGCAGAAGTGGGAGCTGAAAGCGCCCATGGGCGGGTTAGCGCTCAGACGGGACAGACCTCCTGCCCCTCCTGACATGTCCCCCGGCTCACTGCGTCCCGCCGAGTGCCCCAGTGCCTCCCTTTCCTCCAGAGCCCGTGGGCTGCCGAGGTGCCACGTCTTGCCTTCCGTGTGTCTGACTGTCCTGTCGTGGACTCGTCCCACGTTCCAGCAGCAGCCCCTGCCCAGCAGCATCTGTGCGCCGGCTCAGCCGTATCCGACTGTCTGCGACCCCATGGACTGTGGCCCGCCAGGTTCCTCTGTGCATGGGATTGTCCAGGCAAGAATGCTGGAGTGGGCTGCCATTTGTGACTCCAGGGGACCTTCCCGACCCAGGGACTGAACCCGCATCTTCTCTGTCTTCCGCACTGGCAGGCGGTTCTTTACCCTGAGCCACCGCTCACGTGTTAAAGGCTCCAGACAGCTGGCCGCCGCTTTCCTCTCCCCTGGAGCCACTGCCCGAGGACACAGCACCTCCCGCCTTGTTGGCACCGCGCCCTGTGCCCAGGCCTCTCCACCACCCCCTCTCCTGCTGGGCCCTGGGGAACCTCCCGACGGCGGGCGCCCAGGCGAGCCGGTCTCTACTCTGCCTTCGTGCACACCTGCCAGGTGGGCTGGGTATAAAGCTGTGGATTCTAAAGGACTTCCTCCCTGGGTTCCGCAGCCTTGTGGCTGCTGCGGTTCTGAGGCTGCTGTTGGTCCACACAGCCCTTGCTCCCAGCTGCATTTCCGTGAGCCGTGCGCGTTTCTCTCCGGAGGCTCTTGGTTTCCTTTTTGACCCAGCACTGTGAGATTCCTCGCCTTGGGACCTGGCTTTGGGCCACCTTTGGCCCCACCCCCGCTGTGGGCGCCCTGGGCAGGCCTCCTTGCTGGCCCCCGCCTGCGCTTCTGTTCCGTTGCCCCCAGCTGGGTGTCTCAGTCACCTTGCTGTCTCTGCTTCCGTTCTGTTTGCCCTCGTGGAATTCAGCTTTGCGTTTGCTCCCATTTTAGTGGGGTTGTGGAAGTGGTGTAGACAAGCACGGGTGTTCCACCAGCCTGTTCAACCGTAACTCGGTACCGTCAGCTGTTAGGACGACTGGCTTTAGGACACCCGGGATTAGACCGCCTGGGTGGGATGTGAAGCTCAGGGTAGCTGGAGCGAGTGTGCTGGGGAGACCAGTGCAGGCAGGCCTCGGAGGCGGTATGGGGCCAGTTCCAGACCGCCGCAGGAAAGGCAGCGTCGCAGTGAAGCGAGCGTGAGCATTTCCTGGGCTCCCGGCGTGTGCAGAGGCGCGGCCACAGCCCACGGATGGTGCAGCAGTGTCTTGTCCAGAAAAGACAGCGCTTAGATCTGGGTAAAAGCTGCGCGGTAGAAAGTCGCCGCCGCCTTCAGGGACGCAGTCTTTTTGCTGGTGGAGGGGCTGAGAGGTGAGAATCACCAGATGTGGTGGAGACGGGAAGGGGGTAAACGCTGCCGGCAACACGGCGCTGAGAGGGTGAGGGTTAGGGTGTCAGGTTAGGGTGCTGGTTTAGGGTTATGGTGAGGGTTAGGCTCCGTGCAGGGTCGCCACAGGCCCTCAGTTTGAGGGTCACAGGGCCGCGAGGTGCGGCGGCATGAGGACAAGCAGTGTCGCAAGGCTTGGCACGAGCGCCGCGGCGTGCGGCCCTGACGCTAGGATGGCTGGCACCGTGCGTCCCCCTAGGTTGTGAGCTTTCAGAGACGCGGACGTGCGCTCCGTCAGCCTCCGTTGAGCACGAGGCTGGAGCCTGCCCGCCGTGGCCTGTTGCTGACGGCCCTTCAGTGGGACCGTCCCACCCCGCCCCTCCTCCAAGAGCAGCTCTTCTCCCCTTTGGCATGATGCCAGTCCCCAGGTGGCAACTGCTGGCCTGCACTACCGTCCTTTGCAAGGGACTGCACTGTGAGAGTAACAGTGCTTTCTGTATTGTACGTGTTTGTTTTTATGTATTTGTGTGACTAGTGTTAGAAACCTATTACACAGTGCTATTGGAGAAGGAAATGGCAACCCACTCCAGTGTTCTTGTCTGGAGAATCCCAGGGACGGCGGAGCCTGGGGGCTACAGTCCACGGGGTCGCAGAATGTTGGACACGACTGAGCGACTAAAGAGCACAGTGATACAGGGCTACATGCCAACTGTGCCAGCCGGGCGCCCAGGCTAGCCCTGCAGGCTCACGGACGCGCCCTGGAGAATTGTGTTAGCCGGGCGCCGAGGCTAACTCTGCAGACTCACGGACGCGCCCTGGAGAACTGTGCCAGCTGGGCGCCCAAGCTAACCCTGCAGGCTCACGGATGCACCCTGGAGAACTGTGCCAGCCGGGCGCCCAGGCTAACCCTGCAGACTCACGGATGCGCCCTGAAGAACTGTGCCAGCCGGGCGCCCAGGCTAACCCTGCAGACTCACGGATGCGCCCTGAAGAACTGTGCCAGCCGGGCGCCCAGGCTAACCCTGCAGGCTCACGGATGCACCCTGGAGAACTGTGTTAGCTGGGCGCCCTTGGAGCAGAACTCATTCGTGTGTAGGAGGCGTGTGTGAACTTACCACCACTGACTTAACCAGTGCCCTCTCGTGACTGGGCTCTCCACTCTTACAAACAACATTGCAGGGTGCCCCTGCACTGTAAGTTAGGGATGTAGCCCCGCCATCCAGTATGTCGTGTGTTCAGAGTGGGTCCCGTGAGCTGGACACAGACAGACGGTCTCTGTCTGATGAAGTGTGGGATCCAGTGTCAGAAACAGACACACGGAATCCAATAAGCAGACTAAACGTGGNCAGACTAACCCTGCAGGCTCACGGACGTGCCCTGGAGAATTGTGTTAGCCGGGCGCCGAGGCTAACTCTGCAGACTCACGGACGTGCCCTGGAGAACTGTGCCAGCTGGGCGCCCAGGCTAACCCTGCAGGCTCACGGATGCACCCTGGAGAACTGTGCCAGCCGGGCGCCCAGGCTAACCCTGCAGGCTCACGGATGCACCCTGGAGAACTGTGTTAGCTGGGCGCCCTTGGAGCAGAACTCATTCGTGTGTAGGAGGCGTGTGTGAACTTACCACCACTGACTTAACCAGTGCCCTCTCGTGACTGGGCTCTCCACTCTTACAAACAACGTTGCAGGGTGCCCCTGCACTGTAAGTTAGGGATGTAGCCCCGTCATCCAGTATGTCGTGTGTTCAGAGTGGGTCCCGTGAGCTGGACACAGACAGACGGTCTCTGTCTGATGAAGTGTGGGATCCAGTGTCAGAAACAGACACACGGAATCCAATAAGCAGACTAAACGTGGGGCCGCAAGAGGAGCCGCGCGGAGGGAAGCTGCTCGGGGCTCTGTCTTCCAGGCTGCTGCGGCGCTGCTGGGGCGGCAGGGGGGAGGCTGCAGAGCCGGCCTTCAGGAAACCACACGATCCCTGTTGTCACGAGCTCAGCAGGGAGGGTATGCGGGGCTGGTCTGTCAAGTCTCCAAACTGCCCTCTATGCAGATCCGGCAAGTCTGCACCCCAGCCGGCATGCTTCCCGGCATGGGTGGTTCCAGGGCTAAAGTTGATCTCACTTTTAATGACATTTTGGAGTCATGGTGTGATTTAACATTTTTGCTCACTCAGCCACACTTTTGAATGGCCAGTGCTTGCCGCCGCCGTTTATGGCTTACTCGCTGTAGGTGCGCTTTCTGTCACTCGCTGCCCCCTCTGCCTCTCCGACGCTCTGCGCGCCCTCCCCGCCCCGTCTCTGTGGCCCTCCCGCCCGGCTGTGGAGCGGCTCCCTCCTCCTGGGGGCTGCTTGCCTGGTCTTCACCGCCTGGGGACTCCTCACAGACGCCGCCCATGGTGAGCCCCTTGTCCTGGCACTGCTGCTCGGCCCTGTTTCCCTGAAGACGCTCGTTTTGCTCAGTCTGGGGCCACATTACTTAGAAACAGCTTGACTCTCTCCTGTCTTGTCTGAACTTTGGCGGGATCAGAGCAAGGTTTAGTCTGAGGATAATTTCCCTACAACCAGAGCCGAGGTCGTCCACTTCTTACTCTGATGGAGGCTCCGTGATTGGTATTTTTTTCTGGGGACATTCTCATAAAAGGTACAGATATTGGATTTGGTAGAAAATCAAGACCCAACTTCATCACGCCTGTAAGAGACGCACCTGGAACATAAAGACACAAGTAAGGGGGCATTAAAGAGGAGGAGCGAGACAAGCCATGTCAGTACTGACCCAGGGAAGCCTGGAGGGGCCGCGTTAATGTCAGACAGACTGGATTTCACAGCAGGGACTATGGCCAAGGGGAAAACGGTTCTTTCCCAGTGAGAAGGGACCAGCTAATCAAGCGGACCTGACCGTCCTGACTGCTTCTACTTGTAATGAGTCCTGACCATTTCTACTCATAACACGTTTCAAGACGTGAGCAAAAACAGGTGGCGCTTAAAGGTGAAACAGACGACCCACACATTCTGGTGGCAACATCAGAAGGACCCACAGACTGGAGCAAACCGCCAGCCAACACGGCCAACTGACTGTGCAGACACGCGGGGTGGCTCTCACTCTCAGACTGCTTACTGAAGTAGGCCTTGTTCTCAGCCACAGGAGCAGCCTCAGTGAACGTGAGAGTCCAGGCCACAGTGACTGGAGTGCGTTCTCTGTCCACAGTGGGACGAAGCAAGAAGCACACAACAGAAAGAGGTCTGGAAAAGCCGCCCAAATACTTGGAGGCTGAACACACACTCTGAACAGCCCATGAGGCCAGGGAGGAATCAGCGAGGAAATCAGAAAGCTCTGCGAACGGAGTGCAAACGGAAAAAAATATTAAAACTGTGGGATTCAGGGAAGTTGTGTTTAGAGGGAAACACATCACCAAACACCTCAGCAGAAATGGAGAAAGGTTTCAGGTGATTAACCTCAACTTCTGACAGCTGAAACCGAGGGAAGGGCATGGAACAGAGGAAGCAGAAGTGGGGGCAGGTCGCTCAGTCGTGTCTGACTCTTTGAGACCCCATGGACTGTAGCCTACCACGCTCCTCCGTCCATGAGATTTTCCAGGCAAGAACACTGCAGTGGGTGGCCATTTCTTTCTCCAGAGGACCTTCCCAGCCTAGGGATCAAACCAGGGTCTCCCACATTGTAGGCAGATGCTTTACCGTCTGAGCCACCAGGGAAGTCGTAATCACCTCCACTGTAAGCAGAAGAGAGGAAATAATAAAGATCAGGATGGAAATTACTGAAATGAGGGGTGGGGAAATCAGACTTGTATCCAGAATACATAAAGAACAGTTACCATTTCATAATAAGGTGCTCAGCAGCCCAGTTAAGAAATGGGCAAGGTTCCCCTGGTGGCTCAGTTGGTAAGAATCTGCCTGCCAGCACAGGGGACACGGGGCTGACCCCTGGTTCACACAGACCCACGTGCAGGAGAGCAGCAAAGTCCCTGCCCCACGACTCCCGAGCCTGTGCCCCGGAGCACGTGCTCAACAAGAGTGCACGCCACAGCTGGAGTGCACCCTGAGCTTGTCACCACTCCAAAAGAGCCTGCATAGCAACAAAGACCCGGCACAGCCATAACTGCACGTAAAATAAATTCAATTATTTAAAAAAGAAAGAGATGCGCCAAAGCCCAAGGCGGTGAACCATAGCCCTCAGCTCCAGGGGGGCCAGCCAGGGCAGCAAGGGGACCGTCTCATCAAGAGCGTGGCCAGGCTGGGGCAGGAGGGAATGAGAAGGCGCTCCACCCTCTGGGGTCCTGCTGCCCGAACCCGGCACCCAGCGTAATCAAGAGAAGGGCATCAGACAAATCCTGGCTGTGAGATACACAGACTTCCTGAAAAGCGCTCCTCAAAGCTGAGCAGGTCGTCAAGAAAAGGAAAGCTTGAGAAATGGTCACAGCCCCGTTGTGGATCACAGCCTCGTCCTGGTGAAGGGGCTTGCATAACTCAGTGAAGCCATCAGCCATGCCGTGCAGGGCCACGCAAGACAGATGGGAGTAGTGAAGAGCTCTGACGGAACGTGGTCCCCTGGAGGAGGCTGGCACAGCACTCCAGTGCTCTTGCCGGGAGAACCCCATGAACAGTATAAAAAGGCAAAAAGATACGACATTGGAAGACAAAGCCCCTCAGGTCAGAAAGTGTCCAATAAGCTGCTGGGGAAGTGTGGAGGGAGATTACTAGCAGCTCAGAAAGAATGGAGAGGCCAAAGCAGAAGCGACATCAGTGTGGGTGTGTCTGCTGGTGAAAGTGAATTTCAGTGCCGTAAAGAGCAGTATCGCATCAGTTCAGTTCAGTTCAGTCACTCAGTCGTGTCCGACTCTTTGTGGCCCATGGACTGTAGCACCCCAGGCCTCCCCATCCATCACCAACTCCCAGAGCTTGCTCAAAGTCACGTCCACTGAGTCGGTGATGCCATCCAGCCATCTTATTTTCTGTCCTCCCTTTCTCCTCTTGCCTTCAATCTTTTCCAGCATCAGGGTCTTTTCTAATGAGTCAACTCTTTGCACCAGGTGGCCAAAATATTGGAGCTTTAGCTTCCAGTGAGTATTCAGGACTGATCTCCTTTAGGATGGACTGGTTGGATCTCCTTGCAGTCCAAGGGACTCTCAAGTCTCCTCCAACACCACAGTTCAAAAGCGTCAATTCTTCGGCACTCAGCTTTCTTTATAGTCTAACTCTCATATCTATACCTGACTAACAGAAAAACCATAGCTTTGACTAGATGGACCTTTGTCGGCAAAGTAATGTCTCTGCTTTTTAATATGCTATCTAGGTTTGTCATAGTTTTTCTTCCAAGGAGTAAGTGTCTTTTAATTTCATGGCTGCAGTCACCATCTGCAGTGATTTTGGAGCCCAAGAAAATAAAGTCTCTCACTGTTTCCCCAACTATTTGGCCTGAAGTGATGGGACTGGCTGCCATGATCTTAGTTTTCTGAATGTTGAGTTTGAAGCCAGCTTTTTCACTCTCTTCTTTCACTTTCATCAAGAAGGTCTTTAGTTCCTCTTTGCTTTCTGCCACAAGGGTAGTGTCATCCACCTATTTGAGGTTACTGATATTTCTCCTGGCAATCTTGATTCCAGCTTGTGCTTCATCCAGTCCAGCATTTCGCATGATATACTTTGCATATAAGTTAAATAAGCAGGGTGACAATATACAGCCTTGATGTACTTTCGCAATTTGGAACCAGTCTGTTATTCCACGTCCAGTTCTAACTGTCGCTTCTTGACCTGCGTACAGATTTCTCAGGAGGCAGGTCAGTTGGTCTAGTATTCCCAACTCTTGAAGAATTTTCCACATTTTGTTTTGATCTACACAGTCAAAGGCTTTGGTATAATCAATAAAGCAGAAATGTTTTTCTGGAACTCTCTTGCTTTTTCTATGGTCCAACAGATGTTGGCAATTTGATTTCTGGTTCCTCTGCCTTTTTAAAATCCAGCTTGAACATCTGGAAGTTCACAGTTCATGTCCTGTTGAAGCCTGGCTTGGAGAATTTTGAGCATTACTTTGCTAATGTGTGAGATGAGTGCAATTGTGCAGTAGTCTGAGCATTCTTTGGCATTGCCTTTCTTTGGGATTGGAATGAAAAATGACCTTTTCACTGCTGAGTTTTCCAAATTTGCTGGCATACTGAGTGCAGCACTTTCACAGCATCATCTTTCAGGACTTGAAACAGCTCCACTGGAACGCCATCACCTCCTCTAGCTCTGTTCATAGTGATGCTTCCTAAGGCCCACTTGACTTCGCCTTCCAGGATGTCTGGCTCTGTCACACTATTGTGGTTATCTGGGTCATGAAAATCTTTTTTGTACAGTTCTTCTGTGTATTTTTGCCACCTCTTCTTAATATCTTCTGCTTTGGTTAGGTCCATACCATTTCTGTCCTTTACTGTGCCCTTCTTTGCATGAAATGTTCCCTTGGTATCTCTAATTTTCCTGAAGAGATCTCTCATGATTGTGAAGTTGCCCAGTCGTGTCCGACTCTTTGCGACCCCATGGACTGTAGCCTACCAGGCTCCTCTGTCCAGGGGATTTTCCAGGCAATAGTCCTGGAGTGGATTGCCATTTCCTTCTCCAGGAGATCTTCCCGACCCAGGGATCGAACCCGGGTCTCCCGCACTGCAGGCAGACGCTTTACTGTCTGAGCCACCAGGGAAGTCTGAAGAGATCTCTAGTCTTTCCCATTTTGTTGTTTTCCTGTTTTTCTTTGCATCGATCACTTAGGAAGGCTTTCTTACCTCTTCTTGCTCTTCTGTGGAACTCTGCATTCAGATGGGAATATCTTTCCTTTTCTCCTTTGCTTTTAGCGTCTCTCTTCTCAGCTATTTTTAAGTCCTCCTTAGACAACCATTTTGCTTTTTTGCATTTCTTTTTCTTGGGGATGGTCTTGATCCCTGTCTCCTGTACAGTGTCATGAACCTCCATCCATAGTTCTTCAGGCACTCTATCAGATCTAATCTCTTGAATCTTTTTGTCACTTCCACTGTATAATTGTAAGGGATTTGATTTAGGTCATACCTGAATGATCTTTTTGCCTCTTCATACTGTTCATGGGGTTCTCAAGGCAGGAATGCTGAAGTGGTTTGCCATTCCCTTCTCCAGTGGACCACGCTTGTCAGAACTCTCCACCGTGACCCATATGGCCCCACACGGCATGGCTCAGTTTCACTGAGTTAGACAAGGCTGTGGGCCATGTGGTCAGTTTGGTTAGTTTTCTGTGATTGTGGTTTTCATTCTGTCTGCCCTCTGATGGAGAAGGATGAGAGGCTTATGGAAGCTTCCTGATGGGACAGACTGACTGAGGGGCAAACTGGGTCTTGTTCTGGTGGGCGGGGCCGTGCTTAGTAAATCTTTAGTCCAATTTTCTGTTGATGTGTTGATGAGGGGCTGTGTTCCCTCCCTGTTGTTTGACCTGAGGCCAAACAATGGTGGAGGTGATGAGGATAATGGCAACCTCCTTCAAATGGTCCCAAGCACAGACTGCTGCACTCAGTGACCCCGGCCCTGCAGCAGGCCACCGCTGCCCACGCCTCCGCCAGAGTCCTGGACACTCATAGGCAAGTCTGGGTCAGGCTCTTGTGGGGTCACCGCTCCTTTCTCCTGGGTCCTGGTGCACACAGGGTTCTGTCTGTGCCTCCAGGAGTCGGTTGCCCCGTCCTGTGCGTGTTCTGGCGGCTCTATGGTGGGGTTCATGGCGACCTCCTCCAAAAGGGCTTGTGCCACACCCAGGCCTGCTGCGCCCGGAGCCCCTGCCCCCGCGGCAGGCCACTGCTGGCCACACTCTGTAGGAGACACTCATCGCTGTTCCGGCTCAGGCTCTGTGGGTCTCTGGGTCCTGGTGCCACAGTTTGTTTGAGCTCTCCGAGCATCTCTGGTGGGCATGGAGTTTGATTCTTAACGTGATCTCACCCCTCCTACCGTCTTGCTGGGGTCTCTCCTTTGCCCTTGGACGTGGGGCTTCTTTTTGGTGGGACCCAGCGTTTTCCTGTTCAGCAGCGAGTTGCAGTCTTGGAGTTCTCACAGGAGGAGGAGAGCGCACAGCCTTCTGCATCCTGTCTCCACGTGAGAACTGGAATGTGAGAGCCGTGTGTGCCTGTCCGGTCGCTCAGTCGTGTCCAGCTCTTTGGGACCCCGTGGACTGTAGCCCGCCAGGCTTGCCTCCTCCGTCCATGGGCTTCTCCGGGCAGGAATACTGGGGTGGCGGCCACTCCCTTCTCCAGGGATCTTCCTGACCCAGGGACTGAGCCTGTGTCTCCTGCATTGCAGAGGGTTCTTTACCATATGAGCCGCCTGGAATGCCGTCCTAGGTCCATGAATCGAGATAAACTGGACGTGGTCAGGCAGGAGGTAACAAGAGTGGACACTGACGTTTTAGAGGTCAGTGAACTAAAGTGGACGGGAATAGGCAAAGTAACTCAGACGGCCGGAGCAAGACTCCCTTAGAAGAAAAGGAGTAGCCCTCATAGTCAACAAGAGTCTGAAATGCAGTACTCCAAGGCAAACCATTCAACACCACAGTAACCCAAGGCTACGCCCCGGCCATTGATGCTGAAGAAGCTGAAGTCAAATGGCCCTGTGAAGACCTACACGTTTCCCCCAGTGGACAGAGGAGCCTGGCAGGCCATAGTCCATGGGCCTCCAGGAGTGGCACGAAGTCACTGAAGCGACTTAGCATGAACACATGAAGACCTACAACACCTTCCAAATTAGCACTGAAAAAGAGACGTCTGTTTCATCACACGGGGTTGGAATGCAAAAGTAGAAAGTCAAGAGATGCCTGGAATAGGCAAGCTTGACCTGGGAGTATAAAATGAAGCAGGTCAAAGGCTAACAGAGCTTTGTGAAGAGAACATGCTGGTCATAGCAAATACCATTTTCTAACAACCCAAGAGGCGACTGCACACAGACATCGCCAGGCGGTCAGTACCAAAATCAGAATGATGTGCTCTTCATAGCTGAAGACGGAGAAGTTTATATAGTCAACAAAAACAAGACCTAGAGCTGACTGTGTCTCAGATCATGAGCTCCTCATTGCAAAATTCAGGCTTAAATTGAAGGAAACAGGGGAAACCACTAGGCCATTCATGTATGACCTAAATCAAACTCCGTATGATTATACAGTGAAGGTGAAAAATAGATTCAAGGGATTAAATCTGATAGCCTGAAGAACTATGGACAGCAGTGCGTAACACTGTAAAGGGGACAGTGGCCAAAACCATCCCAAAGAGGAAGAATGAAAGCAGGCAAAGTGGTTGTCTGAGGAGCTTTATAAATAGCTGAGAAAAGAAGAGAAATGAAAAACAAAGGAGGAAAGGAAAGATGTATTCATCTGAATACAGAATTCCAGGGAATAGCAAGAAGAGGTAAGAAGGCCTTCTTGAATCAACAATGCAAAGAAATAAAGGGATAAAATAGAATGGGAAAGACCAGAGAGCTCTTCGAGAAAATTGAAGATATCAAGGAGACATTCCATGCAAGGATGGTCACAATAAAGGGCAGAAACAGTAGGGACCTAATGGAAGCAGAAGAGATTAAGAGGCGGTAAGAAATATACAAGAAAGGTCTAAAGCACAGGGTAACCGTGGTGGTGTGGTCCTTGCCGAGAGCCAGACACCCCTGAGGATGCAGTCAAGTGGGCCTTCGGAAGCATCACTACGAGCAAAGCTAGCGGAGGGGATGGGATTCCAGCTAAGCTGTTTCAAGTCCTGAAAGATGATGCTGTGAAAGTGCTGCACTCAATATGCCAGCAAATTTGGAACACTCAGCAGTGGCCACAGGACTGGAAAAGGTCAGATTTCATTCCAATCCCAAAGAAAGGCAATGCCAAAGAATGCTCAGACTACCGCACAATTGTACTTATTCCACATGCTAGCAAAGTAATGCTCAAAATCCTTCAAGTTATGTGAAGGAGCTATGTTAAGCAGTATGTGAACTGAGAACTTCCAGATGTTCAAGCTGGATTGAGAAAAAGCAGAGGAACCGGACATCAAGTTGCCAACATTCATTGGATCATGGAGAAAGCAAAGGAATTCCCGAAAAACACCTGCTTCTGCTTCATTGACTGTGCTAAAGCCTTTGACTGTGTGGATCGCAACAAACTGTGGGAAATTCTTAAAGAGATGAAATATCAGACCACCTCACCTGTCGCTTGAGAAACCTGCATGCATGTCAAGAAGCACAGTTAGAACTGGTTGGAACAATGGACTCATTCCAAATTGGGGAAGGAGCACGTCAAGGCTGTATACTGTCACCCTGCTCATTTAACTTCTACGCAGAGTACATCATACGAATTGCCAGCCTAGAGGAATCACAAGCTGGAGTCAAGATTGCTGGAAGAAACATCAACAACCTCAGATATGCAGATGCACCACCCTTATGGTAGAAAGCAAAAAGGAACTAAAGAGCCTCGTGATGAGGGTTAAAGAGGAGAGAGAAAAAGCTGACTTAAAATTAAACATTCAAAAAACTAAGATCCTGGCATCCAGTCCCATCCAGTCCCATGGCAAATAGAGGGGGAAACAATGGAAACAGTGAGAGACTTTATTTTCTTGGGCTCCAAAATCACTGCAGACGATGACTGCAGCCATGAAATGAAAAGACTTACTCCTTTTGAAGAAAAACTATGACAAACAGCATATTACAAAGCAGAGACATTACTTTGCCCACAAAGGTCCATCTAATCAAGGCCATGGTTTTTCCGGTAGTCATATATGGATGTGAGAGTTGGACTATAAAGAAAGCTGAGCGCCAAAGAATTGAGGCTTTTGAACTGTGCTATTGGAGGAGACGTGAGAGACCCTTGGACTGCAAGGAGACCCAGCCAGTCCATCCTAAAGGAGATCAGTCCTGAATACTCATTGGAAGGACTGATGCTGAAGCAGAAGCTCCAATTCTTTGGCCACCGGATGGGAAGAACTGACTCATTAGAAAAAACCCTGATGCTGGGAAAGATTGAAGGCGGGAGGAGAAGGGGGCCACAGGGGATGCGGAGATGGTTGGACGGCGTCACTGGCGCGATGGACATGAGTTTGCGCACACTCTGGGAGACGCTGGAGGACAGGGGAGCCTGGTGTGCGGTGGTGCACAGGGTCCCAGAGTCGGACGGGACTGGGCAACTGAGCGGCAGCGCCGCCTAGAGGTGCCTGAGGAGACTGACGACTGTCACCTCCGGCCCTGGACGGGGCCCTGGACGGGGCCCTGGACGGGGCCCTGGACGGGGTCCTGGCCGAGAGCTGGTCTTGGGTGGATGTCTCAGAAACCAGTCACTGCCGTTCGTCGGCGTGGCAGGCGGGCCAGTCTAGCGTCGTGTGCTGGGAGCCGTTGTGTGAAGGGAGCCGTCGGCCCTGCTGTGGGGGCTCCGTGTGCTGCCTTCATCGCTTTTCTGTAAGTCTAAGTTTGTTCCAAAATGGAAAGTTTATTTTTGAAGGTATGCAAGCGGTTTCAATAGGGATTCCACCAAATAAGGCACAAGCGCATGAGAAGATGCTCACGTCTGTGGTCAGGAGGGGAGCGCAGTGGCCGCGTCCCGGCCCCCGGGGTGGTTGGAACCACAGGGAAGGGCGGGAGCCGTGTTGGTGGGCACACAGAAGTGGGAGCTCCTGACACACTGGCGGGCATGTCACGTCACACAGCTGCTCTGGAGAACAGTCTGCAGCTCCGGGAAAGTAGACCTCCATTTGCCAGTACAGCTCAGCGCCCACTCCTGGTGTGCACTCGCGAGACACGGAGGGCAGGTGCCCGCAGAGACCACGAAGACCAAATGGAGGCACCCCCGTGCCAGCCACCTCCCGACAGGACACGCCCTCGCTCATCCTCGCAGCCCCGAAGGGCGAGGAAGGGCGGGCGGGCAGCAAAGCGTCCCCTTGGTGGCCCGCCCCTCCCCACGATCGCCGCCTGCCCTGCGGCTGCCTCCCTGTGGGCTCTGAGGGACGCGTGGATTCGGGCAGGCAGAGAAAGGAGCCAGCCGTCTCCTCGTCTGTGGGGGCGTGCTGAGAGGACTTGCATGGGGCCACCAGGAAGCTGGGGGTGGGTGTGTGCTGGACCCTGACTGTGCGGTGCGCTCGGGGATGCGCTCGTCAGATTCCGTGGCTTAGAGCACGCTCGCCGCACTCCCATTAAGCTGCTCTAAAACCATCTGTGTCGCCGAGGGTGGCTGCCACTGGGACGCCGTTCATGTGGACCGAGGCGTCTGAGCTCCTGACCGGGCTCCAGGCAGGCCTGGGGAGCGGGCAGTGATGGGCACCGTGGGAGCTGCAGCCCCATGTCCTCGCGGCTGCAGGGAGGAGGCCCTTCAGCCCAGGAGGGTCGGTGCCAGGACCCCAAGTCTGGGGTGGGGGGCCTGGGGACAGCCCGAGATCCCTGCTGCTCTGTTCGCACGGGGGTCCAGACAGCATCTGCACATACCTACACTAATTGGACCACCTTTTATTCCCCAAGATGAACCCTTCCTGCAGAATTCTGTGAGAAGTGCCAAACCTGCTCCTGTCTCTCAGCTGTTGGTGTGGGAGCCCGGCCCCACTCAGCCGACTTTTTTTGGCATCATTCTCGTGCTGATTTCACAAAAATAACCGGGAGGATTTCCCTCTTTTTCCTTTTTCCCTTCCAAGAACAGCCCAAATATCGTCGGAATGATCTGCTTCTTGACTGAAAGAATCCATCTGTGAATTCTTAGACATGGTTCTCAGATTTTGACATTTCTTGAAGAAACTACCTCATTCAGGTTTTCACGTGTGTGGGCTTTGAGGGTAAAGGTATCATTTGACCTTTCTAATGTCCTCCCATCTGCAGCCTTTCTCCCAGGCCTCTGCCCTTTCCCCGCCCCCTTGCAGCCCGCCCGGCCACGGCCACACCCGCATCTGAAGCTCCGCGTCCTCTGGGCAGGGCCTTGCTGTCCCACGCCCGCCCCTCAGCCGCAGTCCAGGGGTGGGTGCAGGGGGCTGCCCTTACTAGACCCCACCTTACCCTCCAGCTCCCAGAACACAGTGGCTGTGACTTCACCTGCGCTTGTGCCGTTCCGAGAGAGCTGCGTGTGTGCTGGGGGAGGGCTCTGAGCGCGCGGGTCTGCAGGGGTGGGTGTGTGTCCTTCGGCATGGTGTCTTTAGTGCGTTCTGCTGTGACGTGTGGCGGAATCTCATCCCTGTTCAGGGGTGAGCAGTGTCCACTGTGCGGGTGGGCCGCGTCGCGTTTGCCCCTCACCTGCGGATGGGCGCTCTGCTGTGTCCGCCTTTGGTTGCTGTGATGCTGCTGCTGTGAGCACGGGGCGCGTGGTCTCCTGCCTGCAGCTCTTCTGGGTTTATACCCGGGAGTGGCTTTGCTTCACCCTGTGGCAGTTCTGAGTTTAATCTTTGAGGAAGCTCCACACTGCTCTCCAGCAGCGGCTCCGCTTCATGCCCCGTCAGCAGTGCACAAGCCCAGGTCCCGGCCGACGCTCGCTGCGTCCTGGGACGGTTCGGGTTTGGTGTGTGTTTGAAGTAACGGCCACTCCAGTCGTGTGAGGCGGTTGCTCATCGTGGTGTGGACGAACATCTGGCTGCCCTTGGTGAACATTCCACGAGAGTCTGGAAAAAACATGGCTGGTTTTTGTTTGTTTGTTGAGGATTTCGGTTTGGTGTGAGCGTGGTTTGTAGCCTCCCTTTCTTTTTCTATCTTTAGACAATCAATGAGGAAGTGTCTAAAGCCACACATAGGCCTTTTTCTCCTTGTCTGCACCGGGCCCTCGTAATGCGTGGCGCTCCTCCCGCTCGCAGGCCCCTGGGGCCCCTGGCATGGGGCACTGGGCCTGCGTGGCTGTTCTCCCGAGATGGAGCCTTGTGTCCCACCGCCTGCTGGGGCCGCGGCCGAAACAAAGCAGCCAGTCAGCAGCCAGGGGCAGTGGCTCCCCAGGGAGGGCTATGGCTTGTTGGGAGGAGGCCAGTGGGTGGACGGGTGGGCAGGTGGACGGCTGGCGGGCCCTGGAGGGGCTTAAGAGTGTGCCTATCGGCCTGCGCCGCCAGGAGCACGCCTCCCACAGACCCTGGGCCACCTTCCTGGGCTCCCCACTTAGAGCGTCCCCAGTCAGTGGCCTCCTTGCTGTCCCCGGGACCACGGCAGATACAGTTTCTACCCTGAAGGGGCCGGGATCAGCTCTCCTCCGACGTCCGATCTGCTGCATGAAGCTCAATTTTGTGCCCAGCCCCAAGGGAGGAGGACTGCGGCGTTTCTGCGGCAGCGTGAGCAGGCTGCACAGGGTCCCGCGCTGACTCGGGAGGAGCCGGCCCTTCCCGCCGCGCCTTCCCTGGGCCCCCAGGGTCTCGGGCATCTGTGCCGAGCGTCACTTTCAGGGAGGTGCAGGAGCCATAGATTTCCTTTTCTTTTAATCTTTATTTGTCTTTGGCTGGGCTGGGTCTCCTTGGATGTGTGGGCTTCTACGGCGGCAGCAGGTGGGGTGCCTCGTCACTGAAGCACACGGGCCACTCGCGGCGGCTCCCGCGGCGGCCCCAGGCTGAGCTGCTCTGTGGCCTGTGGGATCTTCTGGGATCGGGGAGCAAACCCTGTGTCAGCAGGCGGGTTCTTATCTACTGCTCCACCAGGGAAGCCCACCGTAGAGTTCTCTGCTAAACGTATTCCTGAGTGTCTTTTATGTTTATATAATTACTGTAAGTAGACCACTGTCTCCATTGCTGTTTCTAGTTTGTTTCTGATAGCATGAGGTGAAGTTTTAGATTAATTTTTATCCATAAATATTGCACCTGCCATTCCTCCACTTTCTGTGACTAGTTTTGGTGGGTTTTCACTGTCATGTCATGAGTTTCTTTGGCCTTCCCTTGTAGCCCAGTTGGTAAAGAATCTGCCTGCAGTACAGGAGACCCAGGTTCGATCCCTGGGTTGGGGAGAGCCCCTGGAGAAGGAAATGGCAAAGCCCACTCCAATATCCTTGCCTGGAAAATCTCATGGACAGAGGAGCCTGGTGGGCTGCAGTCCATGGGGTTGCAACGAGTTGAGCAGGTGAGTGACTAACACTTACTTACATGATCACATCA
>SJYB01006776.1:37959-51085 GCA_006408585.1 Antidorcas marsupialis
CTGCAGGGTGGGGGTTGTCTGCAGGGTGGGGGGGTCCCTGCTCCCAGGTTCCCTGCTGCTTCTGCTGTTTGCCCGAGGCCTTCAGACGCTCGGTGTCATTCCTGTTAATACTCTGAAACTGTGTTAAGGTTGCTTCTGCAGCCCAATATTCCTTTGGAGATGTGGGATTATGGCTCAGTTTAAATTTATGCTCCCTTTTTTCCTCGCGGTGAAGCACGCGCCGCATGCTGCCGTCTTAGCTGTCCCTAAGCGCGCACTCCAGTAGCTTTACCCACATTCCCGTTGCCGAGCAGCCGCCACAGCCGTCCACTCCAGAACGCCTCCGTCTTCCCAGACTGAACTCTGTCCCCATTAAACACTGACTCCCCGTCTGCCGCCCCGGCACCCCTCTCCTTTCTGTCTGAGTCTGTCTGCTTTAGGGCCCTTGATAAGTGGAGTCGGGCAAGTCTGTTCATTTGTATCCGGTGTGTCCAGGGGTGGGTGCAGGGGGCTGCCCTTACTAGACCCCACCTTACCCTCCAGCTCCCAGAGCACAGTGGCTGTGACTTCACCTGCGTGTGTGCTGTTCCGAGAGAGCTGTGTGTGTGCTGGGGGAGGGCTCTGAGCGCGCGGGTCTGCAGGGGTGGGTGTGTGTCCTTCGGCATGGTGTCTTTAGTGCGTTCTGCTGTGACGTGTGGCGGAATCTCATCCCTGTTCAGGGGTGAGCAGTGTCCACTGTGCGGGTGGGCCGCGTCGCGTTTGCCCCTCACCTGCGGATGGGCGCTCTGCTGTGTCCGCCTTTGGTTGCTGTGATGCTGCTGCTGTGAGCACGGGGCGCGTGGTCTCCTGCCTGCAGCTCTTCTGGGTTTATACCCGGGAGTGGCTTTGCTTCACCCTGTGGCAGTTCTGAGTTTAATCTTTGAGGAAGCTCCACACTGCTCTCCAGCAGCTGCTCCGCTTCATGCCCCGTCAGCAGTGCACAAGCCCAGGTCCCGGCCGACGCTCGCTGCGTCCTGGGACGGTTCGGGTTTGGTGTGTGTTTGAAGTAACGGCCACTCCAGTCGTGTGAGGCGGTTGCTCATCGTGGTGTGGACGAACATCTGGCTGCCCTTGGTGAACATTCCACGAGAGTCTGGAAAAAACATGGCTGGTTTTTGTTTGTTTGTTGAGGATTTCGGTTTGGTGTGAGCGTGGTTTGTAGCCTCCCTTTCTTTTTCTATCTTTAGACAATCAATGAGGAAGTGTCTAAAGCCACACATAGGCCTTTTTCTCCTTGTCTGCACCGGGCCCTCGTAATGCGTGGCGCTCCTCCCGCTCGCAGGCCCCTGGGGCCCCTGGCATGGGGCACTGGGCCTGCGTGGCTGTTCTCCCGAGATGGAGCCTTGTGTCCCACCGCCTGCTGGGGCCGCGGCCGAAACAAAGCAGCCAGTCAGCAGCCAGGGGCAGTGGCTCCCCAGGGAGGGCTATGGCTTGTTGGGAGGAGGCCAGTGGGTGGACGGGTGGGCAGGTGGACGGCTGGCGGGCCCTGGAGGGGCTTAAGAGTGTGCCTATCGGCCTGCGCCGCCAGGAGCACGCCTCCCACAGACCCTGGGCCACCTTCCTGGGCTCCCCACTTAGAGCGTCCCCAGTCAGTGGCCTCCTTGCTGTCCCCGGGACCACGGCAGATACAGTTTCTACCCTGAAGGGGCCGGGATCAGCTCTCCTCCGACGTCCGATCTGCTGCATGAAGCTCAATTTTGTGCCCAGCCCCAAGGGAGGAGGACTGCGGCGTTTCTGCGGCAGCGTGAGCAGGCTGCACAGGGTCCCGCGCTGACTCGGGAGGAGCCGGCCCTTCCCGCCGTGCCTTCCCTGGGCCCCCAGGGTCTCGGGCATCTGTGCCGAGCGTCACTTTCAGGGAGGTGCAGGAGCCATAGATTTCCTTTTCTTTTAATCTTTATTTGTCTTTGGCTGGGCTGGGTCTCCTTGGATGTGTGGGCTTCTACGGCGGCAGCAGGTGGGGTGCCTCGTCACTGAAGCACACGGGCCACTCGCGGCGGCTCCCGCGGCGGCCCCAGGCTGAGCTGCTCTGTGGCCTGTGGGATCTTCTGGGATCGGGGAGCAAACCCTGTGTCAGCAGGCGGGTTCTTATCTACTGCTCCACCAGGGAAGCCCACCGTAGAGTTCTCTGCTAAACGTATTCCTGAGTGTCTTTTATGTTTATATAATTACTGTAAGTAGACCACTGTCTCCATTGCTGTTTCTAGTTTGTTTCTGATAGCATGAGGTGAAGTTTTAGATTAATTTTTATCCATAAATATTGCACCTGCCATTCCTCCACTTTCTGTGACTAGTTTTGGTGGGTTTTCACTGTCATGTCATGAGTTTCTTTGGCCTTCCCTTGTAGCCCAGTTGGTAAAGAATCTGCCTGCAGTACAGGAGACCCAGGTTCGATCCCTGGGTTGGGGAGAGCCCCTGGAGAAGGAAATGGCAAAGCCCACTCCAATATCCTTGCCTGGAAAATCTCATGGACAGAGGAGCCTGGTGGGCTGCAGTCCATGGGGTTGCAACGAGTTGAGCAGGTGAGTGACTAACACTTACTTACATGATCACATCATTGGCAGAAGAGGTGGGTGAGGGAGGAGAGAGAGCTCCGTCTCCTTTTATGGTGCGACACTCCCTGGTCTGTTCCCTGACTCAGTCAGCCCTTCGGAGCGGCGCTGGCCGCTTGCAGGGGGCCTGTGCGCTGCTGGTCTCGCGGGAGCGGGCCTGTCTGCTCGCCTTGTCTGCTTCCCTCTGTAGTCACAGCTGCTGTTTTTCTCATCCTCTCTGCCTTGTTTTTGTTTATTGTTTTAATTATTTAAAGGTAATAATGAAGTTCCTAAACTTTCTCTTTTTCATCTTTAAAATTAAAGGTTATTGTTTTTCTTCCAAAACCAGTTTTAGCCACGGATCTCAAGTTTAGACAGAAAGTGCCTATTTTTCTTTGCTTTCTAAGAGTTTTCACAATTTCAGTTTTTATTTCCTCTTCAACTTAAGGGTTAACTAAGTACGTATTTCTAAAACTCAAGTTTACAAAGTTATGGGTCTGGCCGTGTTCTCAGTATTTGTAACCTGACTGGGCGATGGCTGGGGAAGATGGTTTGTGTGCCAGCTCCCGCTGGTCACTGGGCAGGCTTTTCCTTCGGTTTCGCTGCGACTGGTTGGCGCTGGCTGAGCACCGCCCGAGGCCGGGCGGCTCCCTGGGTTCTGACTACGGCATGGTCCTTTGCAGCCCTGGCCCAGCCCTGGGCCCAGGAACCCCCGACGCACTTGTGGTCACCATATGCCAATTTGCACTTCTGTTTATATAAATGAAACCATGTGGCTTGCGCCTGACTGTTCATACTCCAGAAAGGCTGTGAGACTCCTCCTCATGGCCGAGAACCTCAGTGTCCCTGGACGGGCGGCCTGGCCTCCGCGTCCGTTCGCCTGCTGATGGGTGTTGAGAGGCCTCTTGCCTGGGCTCCTGCAGATTGGGCCGCGTGCGCACGTGAACCGACGTCTCTGCTTCTCCGGGCAAGCGTCAAGGGGTGGGATTGCTGGGCCACAGGGGCGATGCGCGTTCAATCGCAGGAGACAGCCCGACCGTCTTCCAGCTGCGGCACCAGCAGCAGCCCCCTGGGGCGGGCTAGGGCCCCGGCTGCCCGGCCTCCGGCACTCGCGGCACTCAGCCCCGGGCGCTCACGCGGGCGCCTGTGGCCTCGCCCCGCTGGCCGGCTCTCTGTAGACCGCGTCTTTTCAGGCGCTGACTTGCCATCCGCAGCTCTTCTCTGGGAAAGTATCTACTCAGCTCTGTTGTCTGCTTTTAAAATCAGGTGGTCTGTGTACTTATCCTTGGATGGTAGGAGTTCTCTACTGGGTATAAGGCTTTATCAGGCCAATGGTCTGCAAATATATTCTCTCAGCCTTGCCTTTTTTCTTTTTTTTTTTTAAACAGTGTCTTATGAACAAAAATTTTTTGTTGATGAAGTAGAATCTATCATTTTTTTCTTTTAAGGCTCACGCATTTTTGTCACTTATGTAAGAAATTTCTGCCTAAGCCAAAGTCACAAAGATTTTTCTCTTATGCTTTCTTCTTGAAATTTTATATGTTTCTCTTTTCCATTAGGTCTGTTACTGAGCTTTATATAAGGTGCGAGTTTAGAGCAGACGTTTATGTGTCTGCTTGTTTGCAAAGGAATACCTCATTGTTTTAGTGCTGCTTGTGCAAAGACTGGCCTTTCTTCACTGAATTAACTTCGTGGCTTTGTCAGAAGCCCACTTGAACATACACAAGTGGGTTTATTTCTGGGCCATCTGTCCTGCCCCATGGGTCCGCACGTCCAGGCTGTTGTCAATACTGCGCTTTCTTGATTGCAGTGGGCCTTGGAAACAGGAAGGGTAGGGCCCCTAAAGCTGCTCTTTTGCAAAACTGCTTTGTCTATTCTAGGTCTTTTGCCATTTCCATATAAAGTTCTGAATCAGCTGGTAGAGCTGCTCTAAAGTCCGTCTGCATTTTGTTTGAGATTGCACTGAATGCGTAAGTCAACCCAGGGAAAACTGATATCACAGTGATGCTGAGCCCCTGGACGCGCCGTCTCTCTCTGTTCATTTAGGTGAAGCAGGCTTCCACATCTATTAAAAATGTAGTCACAGATATTTTACGTTTTCCTCAGAACTGCTGATGGAATTGTTTTTAGGGCTCCTTTCCCACTTGTCAGCTGCTGATACACAGCAGCCCATTTGTTTGTTGTTTATCAATCTTGTGAGCTTGCTAGGACCACTTTTTCGTTCTCGCGTGGTTTTGCAGACTCCTTCAACTTTTCTGCACAGATCATATGTTATTTGTTTAAAAAGACAGTTTTACTTCTTCCTTTTCAATCTTTATGCCTCTGTGTCTTTTCAACAGCCAGGTGCAAGGGGACCGTGATGGCCTGTGCTTGTTAGTGAGCTGACCAAGGGCTCAGCATTTCGTATGGACCATGACGTTAGCTGAAGGGTTTGCTGAGGTTTTGTTTGTGGCTGAGTATGTGATGCGTATCTGTTAAATGTTTAAAACTCATTATTTGCCAAGTACTCAGTGGGCGCCTGCCCTGTGTCTGGCACCATTCCAGTCGTAGAGAGGACAGCCCCACACTGGTCAGGATCCCTGCCCTCCTGGCACCGACCTTCTGTTGGCAGAGGCTGAGAACAAAGAAGCCAAAAGCGTGTCCAGTCACTCCAGGTGACAGCGTGTGCTGATTGAGGGTGGGGGGGCTGCTTATCTTTGCCCACTTTTATTTTGGGCTGATATTCAGGCTGATAACTAATAAGTCTGTGCTGTTATGTGTGAGTCGAGGTTCGTGCTTCCCCAGGTTCGTGCTCACTGACCCCGGGAGCCGGGCTCCTTCTCAGGCTCTGAGGCCCTCTGCCAGCGGCAGCGGGTGCGGCCCGCGTCTGCGTGTCTGTGTCTGCAGGCGGCCTGTCCACTCGGACCCCCTGGCCTCCTTCCACTGTAGCGCTGCGCTGTCCCCAGCGTGGCCCACTCGTGGGGCCCCACCTCCTCCCGCTTCTCCCTCGAGTGGGCCTGGCCAGGGCCTTTGTGGACACTGCTCTAGAGAGCTCGCTCTAGTCGCTGGGCTTGTGCATAACCTGCCCACCCAAACACGGGAGCGGCTCCAGGGGGAAAAGTGCCACACCTCATCCTGCACCGACTGTCCAGGGGGCCGATCGGCTACCCCCGCCCTGGCACTCCCCTGCCGAGTCACCCAGGCGACCGAGGCTCAGACAAGAGTGAGGGATGGATGGCATCGGCTCCTGCACCCCGCACCCCTACGTGGCCAGCAAGGCCTGGATTCGGGAGGCTCGGGCTGCGGCTGTCCTTCCAGGCCTTGAGTGCAACTGCAGGGGACAGCTCGCCTGCAAACGCTGGCAAGGCGGCGAGCGGGCGCCGCACGGAGGCAGCATCGGGGCCACAGGCAGAGAGCACGGGGGCCCAGCATCGGTGCCAGCGTGGTCTCACCACGGTGGGGTGACTTCTGGCCTCCTGCCCCGGCCTGGGAGAGGCCGCCAGCCTCCTGGAGCACCCTTGGCTTGCTGGAGTCGCTCCCCTGAGCCTTCTCTGCCTCCCGGGCAGGTGGCGCGGGCCAGCCCGGGGCTGCAGTGGGGGCAGGGCCAGTCCACCTGGTGCGCAGAGCTCAGCACACAGCTGGTGCTCAGCAAATGCCTGTGTGATCGCCAGGCCTAGAGCGCACACGGTGCGTTGGAGGAGCAGGTTTAGGGACCCGAATCACCCAGTCGGTGTGGCCCCTCCAGCCCCCACTGCAGCTTCCACGCGCTTTCCATCAGAAGAGAGATGCGGCAAGACTGTTCACGCCTCTGCCCTCCACGCCAGTCCTTCCCATGCAGGAGAGGGCTGTCAGTCACTCTCACGTTAGTGTGAGTGAGCTCGGTCAAGAGGGGAGACGTGTGTAAAAGCTGCCCAGCAGTGCTGTGGTGGGCCCTCTGCCAGGGAGGCTGGGAAGGCTGCCGCTGCGCAGGGCTCGGGGCTCCCCTGCCCAGCCGCTCCCCACCGCCCCCAGCAGCACTGCCTGCCAGGTCACAGACCGCGAGGCCGAGAGACCCTGGCCGCCTGTCCTGGGGGCTGAGAACCGCGAGTCTGCGGCTCTGCTCCTGACCCAGTTTCCCTCCAGCCACTGGCAGACAGTCTTCTTTGCAGAATTTGCAGGCGTGGGTGGAAAGTGACGCGAGGCTCCTGGTTTCTGTCCGCATCTGGAGCTGTGCCATCGGCCGAGCCCCAGCCGGGCGGGCTCCCTGCCCCCACAGCGACCCCGGGACCCGGCAGTAGTCTCAGCAGCTGGGAAGGCTAGCCCGGCAGACATCTAGATTTCAGCTCAGAGCGCTCGATGGGCCGCCGCCCCCTTCCCACCACCAGGCTCTTTGCCCAGGGGGTGGGGGTGGAGACCCGCAGGTGGCCACAGGCCAGAGTCTCTCCCAGTTCTGAGCTGCGTGGACCTGTGCGGCCTCAGAACACAACAGGAGGCCCCGTACCCAGGACAGCGCCCTGGAGCTTTGGGGCACCGGAATGAGTCGGAGAGGGTGGGGCAGGGCCGGAGGGGGCACCTCTGGATGCGGGCGGTGGGCGGCGGAGTCAGACCCCCTCACTCCCGGGGTGTGGACTGTAAGGCCAGCCTCCGGCCGCGCCTGGGAGGGGCCGTCCCAGCATGAGAGGACAGAGCGGGCCCGGCAGAGACCAGACAGCCCAGGCCGGGGCCCCTCGGAACGCGGGCTGGTTCCCAGGGAGCACGCGGGGCTCGCTCCCGGCAGCGTGCAGTGTGCGGGCGCGCCTTCCTGCAGGGCCGGCCGCCCGGCCTGAGGCAGGGTGACCTGCAGCGCGGACGCGGTGCCCTCCCCCCGCGGTGCCCTCCCCCCGCGGTGCCCCTGCTCGGGGGCGCTACAGCTGTAATTACACGTCTCTGTCCCGGGCCGAGCCACAGGGGCGTCCGAGAAGGTGTTTGTTGTTGCCTGTGAGTCAGGCGCTCATGAGGAAAGTGGCTGCTGGCGAGGCCTTGGGGCTGCCACGCACGGCCGGCAGCAGTTCCGGGCCAGGGCCGCCCCCGCCCCGCCACACAGCCGCACGCTCAGCCATCCCAGCAGCCGCACCTGGGACCCAGACAGCACACACACCATACAACCACACAGACACCACACACACAACCACACACGGACACACACAGACACACAGCCACCAACAGACACCCACACAGCCACCCACACACACAGAGAGCTGCCTTCCCACACCACACACAGCCACACACACAACCACACATACAACCACACACGCAACCACACACGGACACACAGAGAGCCACCAACAGACACCCACACAGCCACCCACTACACAGAGCCACCTTCCCACACCACACACAACCACACACAGACACACAGCCACCAACAGACACACATACAGCCACCCACACACACAGAGAGCTGCCTTCCCACACCACACACAGACAACCACACACACCACACATACAACCACACACACAACCACACACGCAACCACACACGGACACACAGAGAGCCACCAACAGACACCCACACAGCCACCCACTACACAGAGCCACCTTCCCACACCACACACAACCACACACAGACACACAGCCACCAACAGACACACATACAGCCACCCACACACACAGAGAGCTGCCTTCCCACACCGCACACAGACAACCACACAACCACACACACAACCACACACGCAACCACACACGGACACACAGAGAGCCACCAACAGACACCCACACAGCCACCCACTACACAGAGCCACCTTCCCACACCACACACAACCACACACAGACACACAGCCACCAACAGACACCCACACAGCCACCCACACACACAGAGAGCTGCCTTCCCACACCACACACAGACAACCACACACAGGCACACAAACACAATCGCATACATACACAACCACAGACACACACACAACCACACACACACACAGAGCTGCCCCCCACCACACACATGACACATACCACACACACAACCACACACAGACACACACAGAAACGCACACAGAGCCACCAACAGACACACACAGAGCCACCCACCACATAGAGCCACCTTCCCACACCACACACAGACACACTACACATACATGACACACACCACACACACAACCACACACAGACACACACAGAGCCACCTCCGTACCACACACAGACACACTACACACACACAGACACACACATAACCAGACACTGGCACATATAACCACCCATAGGCACACAAACACTATCACACACAACCACAGACACACACATCCACCCCCACAAACAACCATAATCACCTACAGATACACAAACACAACCACACACACAAAACCAGACACACACACAAATACAGATGTGCACACAACCACACACACAACCACCCACAGATGTACACACATACAACTACATGCAGACATACACAGCAACCACATACAGGAACACAAACACGACTACACACAAAACCACAGACACACAGCCACGGACATGCACACAACCACCCACAGAAACACACACACACATACAACCGCCCACAGGCACACAAACACAACTACATACACAAAACCACACACACAGCCACACACAGCCACCCATAGAAACACACACAACCAGACACACACAACCACCCACAGACACACAGATACCCACAGGCACACACACATACAACCACCGACAGACACACAAAGACTATCACACACAACCACAGACACAAAATCACCCATAGACACACACAACACACACAAAACCTCAGACACACAAACATATGCACAGACACATACAACCACCCACAGACACAAACACAACCACACACACAAAGCCACAGACATGCACACAACCAGGCACAGACACACACACACAACCACACACAGGCACACAAACACAACCACACACACAAAACTACACACATAGCCACAGCCACACACATAACCGCAGCACAGAGGCCTGCAGGTGCCCTCGTGGAGTCGCACCCGACAACCACAGCCTCCTCCGACCCACACTGGAGGCCGCCACCCTGCTGGGCCAGCGAGGCCGGCAGTGCGGGGCAAGGAGGAGCCGGGCCTGGCCTGACTCCAGCCTTCCTGTGCCCAGGGGCCACCAAGGACATGGGCAAGATGCTTGGGGGCGACGAAGAGAAGGACCCTGACGCTGCCAAGAAGGAGGAGGAGCGGCAGGAGGCGCTGCGGCAGCAGGAGGAGGAGCGCAAGGCCAAGTACGCCAAGATGGAGGCGGAGCGCGAGGCCGTGCGGCAGGGCATCCGCGACAAGGTGGGCGCCGAGCCCCCGCGTGGCCGGGGGGCCGGGCCGGGCCGGGCTGGGGGTGCTGCCCGCGGGAGGGCTGAGCGGAGCCTGGCTGGGCCGCCGCCCCGCCTCCTCCGAGGCTCGCAGAACTTTCCTCGGGGAGGGACCCCCGGGGAGCCGCGCGGGCAGGGGAGATCCCACGTCCCGCCTGCACGTCTGCACACGCTCACCGGGCCTGGGGCTTACCCTGCGGCCCGAGTCCTTCTGGCTCCGGTGGCGGGGGCTGGACCCCTCCTCCCAGGATCCTGGGCTGGCCTGCTGGCTTCTGTAGGACAAGCTCCCATGGCTGCCCCCAGGGCTGCCCCCACGGACTTGGAGGGCAAGCCCTGCTGGAGAGGAGGGGCAGGGCGGCGGCCCACGGTGGGCTGCAGGTGGGTGAGTCATCCCGGGCTGGAGGGTGCCTCTGACCCCGCCCAGGTGGCCCTAGGCCCCCGAGGTGAACGACAGGGTGTTGGGGGGCAGGTCTGTGGCTGTGTGGGCTGGCTGGGGCTGGGCTGGGAGCTGGAGGTCATCTTTCCAGAACCCTCTGGCACCTTCCTCTGTGTGCAGGGCATGAGCACACACCCGGCCGGGACCCGAGGCCAGAGCAGGGGCCGACATGGGAGGCTGTCAGCTGCGGGCCCCCGGGGCCTGTCCACTGCCCACCCTCAGGTGCCCACCCAGCTCGTGGGTTGGAAGGGCAGGCATGGGGCAGCTGCTCCCGCCTCCTCCAGCGTGGGCTGGCCTGCAGGCCAGGTGGAGAAGGACGGGCCCTCCCCCAGGGCCCCACGATGTCCTGAAGCACGTGGCCTCCCACGATCCACAGCATCTTGGGCCAGGGGCCAGGCCCCTCCACCCAGAGACCCGGGGGGAGACTCAGTTTGGGGGTGCTGCCTCTCAGTTCTACCCTGCCCCCACCCTGACGCTCCCATCTCTGGGCCCTGAGGGAAGTGTTTCCAGACACTGGATGAAGCCTGTGGGAGGGGACCGGGCGCGGGCAGAGGGGTCCTCCAGAGGAGGAGGGACTCCTCCTCAGTCCCCAGTCCCCAGCCCCAGTCTCCACAGTCCCCAGCCCCTCCCGCCTGCCTGGTTCGCAGGGCCTCTGCCTGACACAGAAGCTGCGATGCGGACACAGGCGGGCGCCTGCAGGTCTCTGGGCCCACGGGGGCCCCCACGATGATGGGGGTAGGGTGCACCCTGGCATCCCATCACTGGTCACTGGACACCTTTCTGGGCAGAAAGTTCAAGTTGATTGTGCTGGGGCGGCAGCTCATGAGACCCTCACCCCCAGGACCAACCTCAAGACTTTCAGAGCCTTTTGGGGAAGAGCCAGGAAGAGCACACAGACAGCAGAGAGGGAGGCAGCCATGGGCGGGGAGGGGCCCAAAGGCAGAGAGACAGCCCAGGCATTCTGCCTTTAATAGGAAGTCCCTTCTGCCCTTCCCCTCCTCAGACGGTCCAGCAGCCCCATCTCCCTGGGGCTGGATGGGGACGCTGCCCCTCAGGGCTCCCGCCGCCCCAGGTCCTTTGCTTGGCTGCTCCCCTCCGGGGCTCCCCAAGGCTCCGCCTCCCTGTCCCCTCTGCGCTGCTCTCCTGCCTTGCTCTGCTCAGCACTTGCCTTCCTCTGGGAGCATGCCTACACACTCAGTTGTGTCCAGCTCTCTGCGACCCCGCCAGGCTCCTCTGTCCAAGGGATTCTCCAGGCAAGAATACCAGAGTGGGTTGCCTTTTCCTCCTCCAGGGATCTTCCCGACCCAGGGGTCAGCCTCAATCTCCTGTGTCCTCCTGCTTTGGCAGGCAGATTCTTTACCACTGAGACACCTGAGAAGCCAGCCTTTATCTGACACATACTTTTTACTGGTTTGCTGCTCACGGTCCACCCCTGCAGGGAGGGCAGGAACTTTGACTGCACTTGGCCCTTGTATGCTGAGCAAACGAGTGAGTGAACGAGTGGGTGAACAGGCATCAGCTCCAGCGTCTTTTTCTTCCTCAGGGAACCTCACAAGTCACAAGTCACAAAGTGAGTCCCAGTGAAAATGGAGGGTGTGTCCCCACCCTGAGGGCAGCTCCACGGGGGCCAGGGGGCAGGGTAGCCCTCACCACCCCAACCCTCAGAACCTCAGCTTCCAGGGCGACCGCCCGGAAGGCTTCAGCCTTTGGCAGAGGCCCAAGGCCCCCAGCCTGATGCCCCGGGGGTCGCTTGGACAGTGGTCCTGCTTCCCCAGACGAACATCACCCCCATCTGGGACCCCTTGGGTGGGCTGAGTGCCTTTGCTTCTGAACTGCCTCCACAGACCCCAGGTCGCTTCTGGACCCTGGCAGTCTCCAGACCCACCGTGGCTCCATCAGCCACAGTGGCTGGTCTCCCTGCTGGGCCCAGGCCTCCTTCTTGGGCACGTCCAGGGCCTGGTCTCACCCGCCCATGGGGCACGATGGTGTCTGCTGAGTCCAGTTGCTGGGGTGGGGGTCAGAGCTGGGCCCCACCCCTCGCAGGGGCTGGGGCTGCAGTTTCCTTACCAGCGCAAGCACAGCTTCTGTGGTCAGAGGATTAGGCAGGACTAGGGGCCAGGGCTTGGTCCTGGGGGGGCAGCCTGCAGAGAAGGGGTGGTGTGTTGGGGAGCATATGGACACGTGCGGCTGAGTCTGACAGGTGGGGGCCGTGCCTGGAGGTGTTCAGGGGAGACAGGCTGGCGATGAGCACCCCCATCATGGGTCGGAGGCAGCTCAGGGTCTGACACACTCTGGATGTTAGAGCCCCAGAGCCCCAGGCCTCACAGCCTCAGTGTTGGTTTCCAAGAATTTGGTCACCTCCTTCAAGGAGCCTCCAGCTCAACAGAGAGGAGCCCGCCCTGCCCACAAGACCCTAGAGGTGGACAGCGCGGCTGTGGAAGGACAGGCTGCCCTGGGCATCCAGGGTGGTGTCACCACCGCCCTCTCTCCCCAGACGTCCTGACGCTGAGCCCAGCGCCTGGAGCCCCCTACCCACCGACGAAGCCCCCCACCATGTCCCCTGGCCCTGCGTGGGCCCCGTGGCTGCAGAGCCCTTCTCAACCTGGCCTTCCAAGGTGGGACCCCTGACCTTTTGGGGTGGTTCCCCCAATGGCTCTCGCTGGCCCCCAGGCCCCAGACCCAATTCCTGAAGCCCCTTCCTGGTGTCTGAGGTGGGGTGCCCCATGGGGTGCCCCATGCCCCCACCCCTGACCTCACAAGACTGGCCAAGGAAGAGAGTGGGGTCCCTCACATGGAGGCCGAGGGGTCAGGCCAGGCCACGTGCCCTGGCTCCCTCATCTGCATTCAGGTCCCGCCCTCGTGGCCCCCCCCCCCTCTGCAGGCTGGTGG
>SJYB01006777.1:0-21877 GCA_006408585.1 Antidorcas marsupialis
AAGTATGAAAGGGAAAATTAACAATAACACAATAATAGTGACAGACTTTAATACCCCACTCAAACCTATGGATACATCAACTAAACATAAAATTAACAAAAAAACACAAACTTTAAATGATACAATTGACCAGTTAAACCTAATTGCTATCTATAGGACATTTCACCCCAAAACAGTGAATTTCACCTATTTTCTCAAGTGCTCATTGAACCTCCTTCAGGATAGATTACATCCTGTTACATAGATCTAGCCTTGGTAAATTCAAAAAACTCAAATCATTCCAAGCATCTTTTCTGACCATAATGCAGTAAGATAGATCTCAATTACAGGAGAAAAACTATTAAATATTCCAACATAAGGAGGCTGAAAAAAACGCTACTGAATAACCAACAAATCACAGAAGAAATCAAAAAAGGAATCAAAATATGCATAGAAACAGATGAAAATGAAAACAGAACAACCCAAAACCTGGGGACACCATAAGAGCAGTGCTAAGGGGAAAGTTCATAGCAATACAGGCATACCTCAAGAAACAAGAAAAAAGTCAAATAAATAACCTAACTCTAAATCTAAAGCAACTAGAAAAGGAAGAAATGGAGAACCCCAGGGTTAGTAGAGGAAAGAAATCTTAAAAATTAGGGGAAAATAAACGCAAAAGAAACAAAAGAGACCATAGCAAAAATCTACAAAACCAACAGCTGATTCTCTGAAAGGAAAAATAACATTGACAAAAAATTAGCCAGACTCATTAAAAAACAAAGGGAGAAAAATCAAAGCAGTAAAAGTAAAAAAGAAAATGCAGAGATCACAACAGACAACACAGAATTACAAAGAATCATAAGAGACTACTATTATTATGCCCAGAGTCCGAGTCCACAAAACTGAGAGAATAAGATGTCCACGGAAATGCAAAAACATGAACGGGTTTTATTTCTAGCTCAAGATAGGGCACCAACACATCCAACGTAGTGGAGTGGAGCAAGAAACACTGAGCCCAAAATTACAGCAGTTTTATCGGTTTAGAACAAAGAGAGAGTTGGCAAGGGTGGATTGGCTGCAGGGGTGTTCCTGGTATTTACTAATTGGTTAATCTTTATTGGCTGCAGGGGTTTCCTTTTGGGAGACCTCGGGTCCCACCGGGGGGGGGGGGGGNGCCAGACTCATGAAGAAACAAAGGGAGAAAAATGAAATCAGTAAAATTAAAAAAGAAAATGCAGAGATCACAACCGACAACACAGAAATACAAAGGATCGTAAGAGACTACTATTGCTATGCCCAGAGTCCGAGTCCACAAAACGGAGAGAATAAGATGTCCACGGAAATGCAAAAGCACGAAGGGGTTTTATTTCTAGCTCAAGATAGGGCACCAACACATCCAACGTAGTGGAGTCGAGCAAGAGCACTGAACCCAAAATTACAGCAGTATTTATCAGTTTAGAACAAAGACAGAGAGTTGGCAAGGGCGGATTGGCTGCAGGGGTGTTCCTGGTATTTACTAATTGGTTAATCTTTATTGGCTGCAGGGGTTTCCTTTTGGAAGACCTCGGGCCCCCCCTGGGGCGGCAGGCAGGCCCCCGCCATCTTTTGCCTCGCGGGGAGACCTCGGGCCCCCCTGGGGGTGGCAGGCAGGCCCCAACCATCTTTTGCCTCGAGGGGAGACCTCGGGCCCCCCCGGGGGCGGCAGGCAGCCCCCCACCATTTTTTGCCTCGCGGGGAGACCTAGGCACCCCCAGGGGGCGGCAGGCAGCCCCCAGCCATCCTTTGCTTCTCAGAGAGACCTCGGGCCCCCCCGGGGGTGGCAGGCAGCCCCCCGCCATCCTTTGCCTTGCGTGGAGACCTCGAGCCCACACGAAGACTGAGGACCCTGCAACAACTCTGGAGGAATGCTCAAAGGAGCCTGGTAACTGGCACAGTGACTGGCCTCTCCTGAGGCTACAGGGGCGGGTCCCTGGGGTTCCCATCATAACTCGAGAGGACCCCGCCTCAACTAGAGAAAAACACGAAGCTTCTCCCCTGCATGCGGGGTTAGGCCCTTGTCCGCTGCGGTATCTCGTGGAAATCACCCCTTTCCTCTTGGACCTCGAAAGGCTCCTTCACCCCTTTGCTGTGACCCAAGAAGTTCCCCGCCCCACCCGTCCCCACTCAAGAGGAACCCCATGGGACCCACCAAGACTCAAGAGGAGCCCCGTTTGCCCCTGCTAAGCTCCAGATGATGGTCCCTTTCCCTGCTCCTTAGGGAAAGGTTTCCCGCAGCTCCCCTCGCATCCCAAGAAGAGGTGCTCGCACCAGGAAAGTCTGGAGGAGCATCAGGGGTCGGGTCACCATTCCCCAAGACCCCCAAATGCCTTGTCCATTTCAGGTGAATCTGACTGCTCTGAACTGCCTAGACTGTCAGCCGGAGGCTCAACACCCAAAACACTGGCACGTGTGACAGCCCTTTGGTACCTCGAGGGCAAGCCACAGATCCCTGTGTTCGCTCAACATGGAGCCTGACACTGCTGCTGCAGCTGGTCAGGCAAGCGGCCATGCTCGTGTCCAGGTGAGACGAGGCCTGACTCCATTGTGGGGGCTCCATGGGAACTCCAAGATTTATGTCAGAATGGGCGAGGAAAGCTCAGGCACCGGCCTCAGCACCAGACGAGGTCTGAGGACCTGGTGATGACTTGGGAGGAATCCCCAGATGTGCATGGCAACTGGCACGAAGACTGGCCTCTCCTGAGGCCACAGGGTAGGGTCCATGGGCTCCACATCGTGCCTCAAGAAATCCTGCCGCAACTCGAGAAAAAACCAGAAGTTTCTCCCTTGCAACCGTGGTGAGGCCCTTGTCCCCTGCAGCATCTCGGGGGAAATCACCCCTTCCCTCTTGGACCTCGAAAGCCTCCTTCACATTCTTGCTGTGATCCAAGAAGTTCCCTCCCCACCCGTTCCCATTCGAGAGCAACCCTGATGGTCCTGCTGCGACTCAAGAGGAGCCCCGTTTGCCCCTGCTCAGCTTCAGATGTTTGTCCCTTTCCCTGCTCATCTGGAAAAGGGTCCCGGCACTGACCTCCCATCCCAAGAACAGCCGCTTGCACCATGACAGTCAGGAGGAGCATCAGGGTTCAGGCCACCATGCTTCAAGATTCCCAAATGTCTCCTCCACTCCAGATGAACCTGACTGCCCTACACTACCTCGACTGTCACACCGAGGCTCGACGCCTGACACACTGGCACGTGTGACAGCCCTGGGTAGTACCTCGAGGTCAAGTCACCGATCCCTGTGTCCGCTCAACGGGGAGTCTTACACTGCTGCTGCAGCTGAGGAGGCAAGCAGCCGTGCACGTCTCGAGGCTGAACAAGACCTAACGCCCCTGTGGGGGCTTCAGAGGAACCCCAAGACCTATGTCAGCATTGGCGAGGAAATCTCAGGCTCCGGCCTCAGCACCCGACAAAACCCGAGGACCCGCCAACGACTATGGAGAAATCCCCAGAGGCGCCTGGCAACTGGCACAGAGACTGGGCACTCCTGAGGCCACAGGGCTGGTTTCTGGGGTCCCCGTGGCAGCTCGAGAGGACCCAGCTGCAACTCGAGAAAAACCAGATGCTCCTCCCCTGCAGGCGTGGTGAGGCCCTTGTCTGCTGCAGCTTCTCGGGCGAAATCAAGAAGCTCTTGGACCTCGAATAGCTCATTCAAACCCTTGCTGTGATCCAAGAAGTTCCCCGCCCCACCCGTCCTCACTCGAGAGGAAACCCGAGGGTCCCGCAGAGACTCAAGAGGAGGCCCATTGGCCCCTGTTCAGCTCCAGATGAGGGTCTTTTTCCCTGCTCCGTTGGGAAAGGGTTCCCTGCACTCCCCTCACATCCCAAGAGGAGGCGCTCACACCAGGAGAGTCAGGAGGAGCATCAGGGGTCATGCCACCATTCCCTAAGACCCCCAAATGCCTAGTCCACACCAGCGAACCCTGACTGCCCTGTACTGCCTCGACTGTAACCACGACACTCAACTCAAGACAAACTGGCACCTGTGACAGCCCTCGGGTACCTCAAGGCCAAGCCACAAATTCCTGTGCCCGCTCGACGGGAAGTCTGACACTGCTGCTGCAGCTTGGGAGGCGAGCGGCCATGCACGGCTCCAGGCGAGACGAGGTATGTCTCCTCTGTGGGGGCCTCAGGGGTACCCCGAGACCTAGATCAGGACGGTCAAGGAAAGCTCAAGCTCCTGCCTCAGTACAGACGAGAACTGAGCACCTGGCGATGATTTGGGAGGAATCCCCAGAGGCGCCTGACAACTGACACGGAGACTGGCCTCTCCTGATGCCACATGGGCGAGTCCTTGGGGTCTCTGTCGTAACTCGAGAGGACCCTGCCATAACTTGAGAAAAACCAAAAGATTCTCCCCTGCACGTGGGTTGAGGACCTTGTCTGCTGTGGCGTCTCGGGGGAAATCACCCCTTCTCTCTTGGACCTCAAAAGGGTCGTTCACCTTCTTGCTGTGACCCAAGAAGTTCCCCGCCCCACCCGTCCCCACTCGAGAGGAACACCGAGGGTCCTGCCAAGACTCAAAAGGAGCCCCGTTAGCCCCTGCTGAGCTCCAGATGAGGGTCCCTTTCCTGCTCTGTCGGGAAAGGTTTCTTAGCGATCCCCTCACATCCCAACAGGAAACACTCGCACCAGGACAGTCGGGAGGATCATCAGGGGTCTTGCCACCATTCCCCAAAATCCCTAAATACCTCGTTCACACCAGATGAACCTGACTGCCCTGCACTGCGTCAACTGTCACCCCGAGGCTCGAAGCCTGACACACTGGCACGTGTGACAGCCCTGGGTAGTACATCTAGGGCAAGACACAGATGCCTGTGTCTGCTTGACAGGAAGCCTGACACTGCTGCTGCACCTGGGGAGGCAAGCGGCAGTATATGTCTCCTGGCTAAATGAAGCCTGACTCCACTGTGGGGGCTCAAGGGGAACCCCAAGACCTTAGTCAGCAAGGGTGAGGAATGCTCAGGCTCCGGCCTCAGCATCAGACGAGGATTGAGGACCCAATGACCACTGAAGAGGAATCCCCAGAGGCTCCTGGCAACTGGCACAGAAACTGGCCTCTCTTGAGGCCACAGGGGCGGTTCCCTGGGGTTCCCGTCGTAACTTCAGAGGACCCCACCATATCTCAAGAAAAACCAGAAGCTTCTCTGCTGCAGGTAAGCTGAGTCTCTTGTCCACTGCCTTGTCTTGGGAGAACTCACCCCTTCCCTCTTGGGCCTCCAAAGGCTCCTTCACACCCTTGCTGTGACCCAAGAAGTTCCCCACCCCACCCTTCCCCACTTGAGTGGAACCCTGAGGGTCCCATCGTGACTCAAGAGGTGCCCAGTTTGCCCCTGCTCAGCTCCAGATGAGAGTCCATTTCCCTCCTCCATCGGAAATGGGTGCCCAGCACTCCCCTCACATCCCAGGAGGAGGCGTTTGCACCAGGAGAGTCGCGAGGAGCATCAGGGGTCGAGCCACCATTCCCCAAGAACCCCAAATGCCTCATCCACTACAGATGAACCTGACTGACCTGCACTGCCTCGACTGTCACCCCGCGGCTTGATGCCCGACACACTGGCATGTGTTACAGCCCTGGTGTACCTCGAGGGAAAGCCTCATATCCCTGTGTCCACAGGATGGGGAGCATGACAATGCTGCTCGAGCTGGGGAGGCAAGAGGCCGTGCAAGTCTCCAAGCGAGACGAGGCCTGACTCCCCTGTGGGGACTACAGAGAAATTCCAGGACCTAGCTCAGCATGGGAGAGGAAAGCTCACCCTCTGTCCTCATTACCAGATGAGGACTGTGGGTCCGGCGATGACTGGGGAGGTATTTCCTGAGGCACCTGGCAATTGGCACGGAGACTGGCCTCTCCTGAGGCCACAGGTTCGGGTCCCTGTGGTCCCATCGTAATTAGAGAGGACCCTGCCAAAACTTGAGTAAAACCAGAAGCTTCTACCCTGCAGGCAGAGTGAGGCCCTTGTCCGCTGCGTCATCTTGGCGGAAATCAAACCTTTCCTCTTGGACCTCAAAAAGCTCCTTCTCCCCCTTGTAGTGATCCAAGATGTTCCCCGCCCTATAAGTCCCACTCGAGAGAAACCTCAAGGGTCCCGCCATGATTCAAGAGGAGCCTTATTTGCCCCTGCTCAGCTTCAGATAAGGGTCTTTTTCCCTGCTCCATTGAGAAAGGGTTCCTGGTACTCCACTCACACCTCAAACAGAGGCGCTCACAACAGGAGAGTCAGGAGGAGCATCAGGTTTCAGGCCACCATTCCCCAAGATCCCAAATGCTTCATCCACTCCAGATCAACCTGACTGCCCTGCACTGCCTCGACTGTCAGGCCGAAACTCGACCCCCGACAAATTGGCATGTGTGACAGCCCGAGGGAACCTAGATGCCAAGCCACAGATCCCTGTGTCCGCTCAATGGGGAGCCTGAAACTGCTGCTGCAGCTGGGGGGGCAAGTGGCCGTGCACATCTCCAGGCTTGACGAGGACTGACTCCCCTGTGGGGGCTCCAGGGAACCCCAAGACCTATGTCAGCACAGGCGAGGAAAGCTCAGTCTCCAGCCTCAGAACCAGATGAGGACTGAGGACCCGGCGACAACTGGGGAGGAATCCCCAGAGGAGCCTGTCTACTGGCACGGAGACTGGACTCTCCTTAGGCCACAGGAGCGGGTCCCTGGGATCCCTGTGGTCTCTCAAGAGGACCCCGCCGCAACTCGTGAAAAACCAGAAGCTTCTCCCCTGCAGGCGGAGTGAGGCCCTTCTCCTCTTCGACGTCTCAGGGGATATAATCCGTTCCCTCTTGGACATCGAAAGGCTCTTTCACCCCCTTGGTGTGACCCAAGAATTTCAATGCTCCAAATGTACCCACTCAAGAGGAACCCTGAGGGCCCCAACGAGACTCAAGAGAAGCCCCGTTTGTACCTGCTGAGCTCCAGAGGAGGGTCCCATTCCGTTCTTTGTCAGGAAAGGGTTCCTGGTGCTCCCCTCGCATCGCAAGAAAAGGAGAACACACCAGGAGAGTCAGCAGGTGCATCAGGATTTGGGCCACCATTCCCCAAGACCCCCCAAATGCCTCGTCCACTCCACCTGAACCTGACTGCCCTGCACTGCCTCGACTGTCACTCCGATGCTTGATGCCTGATACACTGGCACGTGTGACAGCTCTGGAGTACCTCGAGGGCAAGCCACATATCCCTGTGTCAGCACAATGGGAAGGCTGACACTGCTGCTACAGCTGGGGAGGCAAGCGGCCGTGCACGTCTCCAGGCGAGATGAGGGCTGACTCCCCTGTGGGATCTCCAGGGGAACCCCACACCTATGTCAGCTCGGGTGAGGAAAGCTCAGGCTCAGGCCTCAGCACCAGACTAAAACTGAGGACCTGGCGAAGACTGGGGAGGAATTCTGAGAATCACCTGGCATCTGGCATGGAGACTGGCCTCTCCTGTGGCCACAGGGGCGGGTCCCTGGGGTCCCCGTCATAACTCGAGTGGACCCTGCCGCAACTCGGGAAAACACAGAAGCTCCTCCGCTCTAGGCGGATTGAGGCCCTTGTACGCTATGGCATCTCGGGGGAAATCACTCCTTCCCTGTTGGACCTTGAAAGGTTCCTGCACACCCTTGCTGTGACCCAAGAATTTCCCCGCCCAACCTGCCCCTGCTTGAGAAGAACCCCGAGGGTCCCGCTTTGACTCAAGAGGTGCCCTGTTTGCGTCTGCTCAGCTCCAGATGAAGGTGCTTTTCCCTTCTCCTTTGGGAAAGGTTTTCTGACACTCCCTTTGCATCCCAAGAGGAGACGCTCTCACCAGGAGAGTCGGGAGGATCATCAGGGGTAGGGCCACCATCCCCCAGACACCCAAATGACTCATCCACTCCAGATGAAATTGACTACCCTACACTGCCTCGAATGTGAGCCCGAGGCTCGACGCCCAACACACTGGCATGTGTGAAAGCCCTTGGGTACCTGTAGTGCAAGCTACAGATCCTTGTTTCCACATGACGGGGAGCCTGACACTGTTGCTGCAGCTTGGGAAGCAAGCGGCCGGGCACGTCTCCAGGGGAGACGTGGCCTGACTCCCCTGTAGGGGCTCCAGGGGAACCCCAAGACCTATGTCACCACGGGTGGGGAAAGCTTAGGCTCCAGCCTCAGCACCAGACAAGGACTGAGGACACGGCGACCACTGGGGAGGAATCCCCAGAGGCACATGGCAACTGGCAAGGAGACAGGCATCTCCTGAGACCACAGAGCCGTGTCCCTGGGGTCCCCGTAGTAACTCGAGAAACCCCGCCACAACTCGAAAAAAACCAGAAGCTTCTCCCTTGCAATTGAAGTGAGGCCCTTGTCCCCTGCGGCATCTTAAGGGAAATCACCCCTTACCTCTTTGACCTCAAAAGGCTCCTTCACAATCTTGCTGTGACCCAAGAAGTTCCCGCCCCAACAGTCCCCATTCGAGAGGAACCCTGATGGTCCTGCTGTGACTCAAGAGGAGCTCCTTTTGCCCCTGCTGCTGCCCCCCTTTTGCTGAGCTTCTGCGCTGCTGCTGCTGCTGCTGCTGCCATCACTGCAGGTGCTGCTGCTGCTGCCACTGCCCCTCTTCTGCTGCTGCTGGCCCCGCCACTGATGATGCTGCTGCTGCTGCCCACTTCTGCTGCTCCTGCCACCGCCACTGCTGCCGCTGCTGCCACTGCTTCTGTTGTTGCTGCAGTACCCATGCTGATGCTGTTGCCGCTACCCCTGCTGCTCTCACTGCTGCTGCTGTCCACCTTTTGCTGCTGCTGCCACGGCCAAAGCTGCTGCTGCTGCTGCTGCTGATGTCCGCCTTCTGCTGCTGCTGCTGCTCCCCACCGTCTGCTGCTTCCGCCACTGCCACTGCTGCTGCTGCACACCTTTTGCTGCTGCTGCCATCGCTGCTGCTGCTGCTCCTGCTGCTGCCCAACTTCTGCTGCTGGTGCCACCACCGCTGCTGCTGCTGCCCAACTTCTGCTGCTGCTGCTGCCACCGCTGCTCCTACTGTTTCTGCTGCTTCCTCATTTCTGCATCTGCTGTCGCCACCACCACTGCTGCTGCTGATGCTGCTGATGCTGAACCACTTCTGCAGATGCTGCCACCACAGCTACAGCTGCTGCTGCTGCCCCACTTCTGCTGCTGCAGCCGAAGCTGGTGCTGCTGCTGCTGCTGTCCACCTTCCGCTGCTACTGCTGCTGCCCACCTTCTGCTGCTGCTGCCACCGCCGCCGCTGCTGCTGCTGCTGCCCACCTTCTGCTGCTCCTGTCGCCACCACCGCTGGTTCTGCTGCCAACATCTGCTACTAATTCTGCTGCTGCCACTGCCACTGCTGCTGGTGTATCCCTTCTGCTGCTAATACCACCGCCGCTGCTGCTGCTGCCCACCTTCTGCTGCTGCCGCCACTGCCACTACTGCTGCTCCCACCTTTTGATGCTGCTACCACCGCCGCTGCTGCTGCTGCTGCTGCTGCTGCCCACCTACTGCTGCTGCTGCTGCCTCCGCTGCTGCTGCTTCTACTGCCTCAGAAGTTGCTGCTGCTGCCCACTTTTCGCTGCTGCTGCCACTGCCACCGCTACTTCTGCTGCTGCTGCTGATTCCCGCCTTCTGCTGCTGCTGCTGCTGCCCACCTTTTGCTGCTGCTCAATATTTCTCTCGAGTGGAGAAAGATATGCTGGGTAACTTTTTGACATGCCTCAAGGTTGTCAAGGACCCTTTTGAGGCTCAAGAGTGAAGGTGGGTTTTCCCTTGAGACGCCAAAGCAGAAACGGGCCTCATCTCGCATTGCGGGGAGAATCTCCTGGATTTTCTCGACTTGCAGCAGGAAATTTGGTGTTCCTCTCGAGTTACGTCAGAGACCACATGGTCCCGCTCGTGTGGCCTCATGGAAGTCCATTCTCCATGTGTGTTTCCAGGCCTCTCAGGATTCCTCTCTGGTTGCTGCTGGGACCGCGGTCCTCATCTAGAGTTGCATCTGGAACCTCAGGGTTCTTCTCCAGTGCTGACAAGGATCTCGGGGTTCCTCTGGAGTTTAAACAGGGGAATCAGGCCTCATCTCTTGTGGAGATATGCAAGTCCGCTCACCCTTCGAGTTTTAAAAGCAGTGTCAGGCTTCCTGTCCAGTTGACATAGGGTTCTGTGGCTTTCTCCCGAGGTACCACAGGGCTGTCACAAGTTGCATCCTGTTTTGAGTCGATGCTTGGGGTGACCGTCGAGTCAGTGCGGGGGAATCAGGAGTATTTGGAGTGGATTGGGACATGTGGATCATTTGGAATGGTGACACAACCACTTGAGTTCCTCTCGAGGGTCAAGGTGAGACCACCTCCTCTTGAGATGTGACGGGAATGCCGGGATTCCTTTCCCGATGAAGCAGGGAAATGGACCCTCCTCTCGAGATGAGAATTGATACTGGGGCTCTTCTTAAGTTGTGGTGAGACCCTCAGTGTTCCTCTCGAGTGGAGACGGGTATGTCTGGGAGCTTCTTGAGTTGCTTCTAGGTTGTCAACGACCCTTTCAACTCAGGAGAGAATGTGGGATTCCTCTCATGATGCCACAGTGGAAAAGGACCTCATCTCGCATTAAGGGGAGAATCTCCTGGTGTTTCTCGAGCTGCAGCAGGAAAATTGGGGTTCCACTCAAGTTTCAATGGTGACCTCAGGAACCCGCTCTTGTGGCCTCAGGAAAATCCAGTCTCCATAAGAGTTGCGACGGGCTTCTTGGGATTCCTCTCCAGTCACTTCCTGGGCTGAGACCCTCAACTTCAGTTTAGTTGGGAACCTCAGGGTTCCTCTCCAGTACTGACATGAATCTCGGGGTTTCTCTGGAGTTTCCAAAGGGGAGTCAGGCCTTGTCTTGTGTGGAGACATGTATGTCCAATCTCCCCTTGAGCTGGAAAAGCAGTGTCATGCTTCCTGTCGAGTTGACATAGGGATTGGTGGCTTTCTCTTCAGGTGAAACAGCGATGTCACACCTGCCATCGTGTTTTGAGTCGACCCTCGGGGTGACCGTCGAGTCAGTGCAGGGGAGTCAAGTGTATCTGGAGTGGATTGGGACATCGGGGTCTTTTGGAATGGTGTCATGAACCCTGGAGTTCCTCTGGAGTGTCAAGTTGAGACCGCCTCCTCTTGATGTGTGATACTAACCCGGGATTCCTTTGCTGACAAAGCAGGGAAATGGACCCTCATCTTGAGAGGAGGAGGGAAAACCAGGGAGGCTCAAGAGGTAAGGTGAGATTTCTCTCGAGATGCCACAGAGGAAAAGGGCCTCATCTCACATTGAGGGGAGAATCTCCTGGTTTTTCTCGAGTTGTGGCAGGAAACTTGAGATTCCTCTTAAGTTACAACAGGGACCTTAGGGGCCCGCTCGTGTGGCCTCAGAAAAGTCCAGTCTCCATGCGAGTTGCAAGAGGCCTCTTGGGATTCCTCTCCAAACGCTGTAGGGGCCAAGGTCTTCAGACGGAGTTGAGGCTGGAACCTCAGGGTTCTTCTCCATTGATGACATTGATCTCAGGGTTCCTCTAGAGTCTCCACAGGGGAGTCAGGCCTCGTCTCATGTGGAGACATGCAAATCCGCTCTCCTCTGGAGCTGGAAAAGCAGTATCATGCTTCCTGTCTGGTTGACATAGGGATCGGTGGCTTTCTCTCGAGTTACCACAGGCCTTTCCCATCTGCCATTGTGTTTTGCATCATCCCTCGTGGTGACCGTCGAGTCAGTGCAGAGGAGTCAGATGTATCTGGAGTAGATTGGGACATCAGGGTCTTTTGGAATGATGGAACGACCCCTGGAGTTCCTCTCGAGTGTCAAGTTGAGACTGCCTCCTCTTGAGGTGCGACAGGAAGCCAGGATTTCTTTCCCTAGAAGAAGGGAAATGGACTCTCATCTCAAGATGAGGAGGGAAAACCGGGAACCTTCTTGAGTTTTGGTGGGATCCTCCATGTTTCTCTTGAGTTGAGACGGGTATGTCGGGGAGCTTTTGACTTGCCCCTAGGGTGTCAAGGACCCTTTTGAGGCTCAAGAGGGAATGTGAGATTTCACTCAAGATGCAGCAGCAGGAAAGAGCCTCATCTAGCATTGAAGGGAGAATCTCCTGGTTTTACTCGAGTTGTGTCAGGAAGCTTGGGGTTCCTCTCGAGTTATGACGGAGACCTCAAGCACCTGCTCCTGTGGCCTCAGGAAAGTCTAGTCTACATGCGAGTTGTGAGGGACCTCTGGAGATTCCTCTGCAGTCGCTGCAGGGACCGAGGTCCTCATCTGGTGTTGAGGCCGAAACCTCAGATTTCCTCTCCAGTGCTGACATGGATCTCAGGGATCTTCTGGACTTTCCACAGGGGAGTCAGGCCTCTTCATGTGTCTAGACATGCACGTCTGCTCTCCTCTCAAGCTGGAAAAGCAGTATCTGGCTTCCTGTTGAGTTGACATAGGGATAGGTGGCATTCTCTCAAGGTGCCACAGCAATGTCCCACCTACCATCGTGTTTTGAGTCAATCCTCGGGGTGGCCATCACATCAGTGCCGGGCAGTCAGTTGTCTTTGGAGTGATTTGGGACAACAGGGTCTTTTGGAATGGTGGCATGAACCCTGGAGTTCCTCTCGAGTGTCAAGTTGAGCCCTCTTTCTCTTGAGGTGATACAGGAAGCCGGGATTCTTTTGCCAACCAAGCAGGAAAATGGACTCTCATCTCGAGGTGAGGAGGGAAAACTGGAGCTCTTTTTGAGTTGTGGTGGGACTCTCGGTGTTCCTCTCGAGTGGAGATGGGTATGTCGGAGAACTTTTTGTTTTGCCTCAAGGGTGTCAAGGTCCCTTTCAAGGATCAAGAGGGAAGGTGGCATTTCTCTAGAGATGCCTCAGCAGAAAAGGGCCTCATCTCGCCTGGAGGGGTTGAATCTCCAGTTTTTTCTCGAGTTGCAGCAGGAAACTTGGGGTTCCTCTCAATTTATGACAGGGACTACACGGACCCACTCGTGTGGCCTCAGGAAAGTCCAGTCTCCATGTGAGTTGCAAGGAGCCTCTCGGGATTCCTCTCCAGTCCCTGCCATGGCCGAGGTCTTCATCTGATTTGAGACCAGAATCTCAGTGTTCCTCACCATTGATGACATTGATCTCGGAGTTCCTCTGGAGTTTCCACTGGGGAGTCATGCATCGTCTCGTGTGAAGACATGCAAGTCCGCTCTCCTGTCAAGCTGGAAAAGTAGTGTCAGGTTTCCAGTCGAGTTGACATAAGGATCAGTGTCTTCCTCTCGAGGTGCCACAGGGCTGTCCAACCTGCCATCGTGCTTTGAGTCGACCCTCGGGGTGACTGTTGAGTCAGTGCAAGGGAGTCAGGTGTATCTGGAGTGAATTGGGTCATGTGGTTCTTTTGGAATGGTGGCACAACCACTGGAGTTTCTCTGGAGTGTCAATTTCAGACTGCCTCCTTTTGAGGTGCAATAAGAAGCCGGGATTCCTTTCCCAATGAAACAGAAAAGTGGACCTTCCTCTCGAGATGAGAAGGGAAAACCGGGGCTCTTCTTGAATTGTTTAGGGACCCTCGGTGTTCATCTCGAGTGGAGATGGGTATATCTGGAGCTTCTTGAGTTGCCTCTAGGGTGTCAAGGACCCATTCGATGCTCAAGAGAGAATGTAGGATTCCTCTAGTGACGCAGCAGTGGAAAAGGGCCTCATCTCACGTTGAGGGGAGAATCTCCTGGTTTGTCTTGAGTTGAAGCAGGAAACGTGGTGTTCCACTCGAGTTATGATGGGGACCTCAGGGACACGCTCATGTGGCCTCAGGAAAATCCTGTCTTCATAAGAGTTGTGACGGGTTCTCGGGATTCCTCTCCAGTCACATCTGGGGCCAAAGTCCTCAAAATGAGTTGAGGTGGGAACCCCAGTGCTCATCTCCAGTGCTGACATAAATTTCAGGTTTCCTCTGGAGTTTCCACAGGGGAGTCAGGCCTTGTCTAGTGTGGAGATATGCAAGTCTGCTCTTTTCTCGAGCTGGAAAAGCAGTGTCATACTTCCTGTGGAGTTGAAATAGGGATTTGTGGCTTTCTCTCGAGTTACCACAGGATTTCCCATCTGCCATCATGTTTTGAATCGATCCTCGTGGTGACCATCAAGTCAGTGCAAGGGAGTCAGGTGTATCTGGAGTGGATTGGGACATCGGGGTCTTTTGGAATGATGGAATGACCCCTGGAGTTCCTCTTGAGTGTCAAGTTGAGACCATCTCCTCTTGAGGTGTGACAGGAAGCCAGGATTCCTTTTCTGACGAAGAAGGGAAAAGGACCCTCATTTCAAGATGAGACTGGAAAACGGGAATTTCTTGAGTTTTGGCGGGACCCTCAGTGTTCCTCTCGAGTTGAGACGGGTATGTTGGGGAGCTTTTGAGTTGCCTCTAGGGTGTCAAGGACCCTTTCGAGGTTCAAGAAGGAAGGTGGGATTTCTCTTGAGACACCACAGAGGAAAAGGGCCTCATCTCGCGTGGAGAGGAGAATCTCCTGGTTTTTCTCGAGTTGCGGCAGTAAACTTGGGGTTCCTCTCAAGTTATGACGAGGACCTCAGGGACTCACTCGTGTGGCCTCAGGAAAGTCCAGTCTCCATTCGAGTTGCCAGGGGCCTCTTGGGATTCCTCTGCAGTGTCTGCGGGTCCGAGTTCCTCATCTGGAGTTGAGGCTGGAACTTCAGGTTTCCTCTCCAGTGCTGATATGGATCTCAGGGTTCTTCTGGAGTTTCCACAGTGGAGTCAGGCCTCGTCTCACGTGGAGTCATGCAAGTTTACTTTCCTCTCGATCTATCAAAGCAGTGTCAGGCTACCTGTCGATTTGATATAGGGATTGGCTCTTTTACCTTGAGGTGCCACAAGGCTGTCACATGCCTGCCATCGGGTTTTGAGTCAATCCTCGGACTGACTGTTGAGTCAGTGCAGGGGAGTCAGGTGTACCTGGAGTGGATTGGACATCAGGGTCTTTTGGAATGATGACATGAACCCTGGAGTTCCTCTGGAGTTTCAAGTTGAGACCTCCTCCTCTTGAGGTGTGATGGGAACGCTGGAATTCCTTTCCCAATGAAGCAGGGAAATGGACCCTAATTTCGAGATGAGGAGGGAAAATCGGGGCTCATCTAGAACTGTGGCAGAACCTTCGGTGTTGCTCTCGAATGGAGACCGGTATGTCGGGGAACTTCTTGAGTTGCCTCATGGGTGTCAAGGACCCTTTGGAGTCACAAGAGGAAACGTGGGATTCCTCTCGAGACCTCACAGCAGAAAAGAGCCTCATCTCGCGTTGAGAGGAGAATCTCCTGTTTTTTCTCAAGTTTTGACAGGAAATTTAGTGTTCCTCTTGAGTTAAAATGGGGACCTTAGGGACCCACTCTGGTTGCCTCAGGAAAGTCCAGTCTCCATGTGAGTTTGAGGGGCCACTTGGTATTCTCCTCAAGTCGCTACTGGATTTGAGGTCCTCATCTGGAGTTGACGCTGCAACCTCAGGTTTCTTCTCCAGTGCTGACACGGATCTCAGTGTTCCTCTAGAGTTTCCACTGGGGATTCAGGCCTCGTCTCGTATGTAGACATGCAATACCACTTTTTCCTCAAGCTGTCAAAACAATGTCAAGATTCCAGTCGAGTTGACATAGGGATCAGTGGCTTTCTCTCGACGTGCCACAGTGCTGTCACACCTGCCATCATATTTTAAGTCAATCCTCAGGGCTACCGTAGAGTCAGTGCAGGGGAATCGGGTGTATCCAGAGTGGAATGAGACATTGGGAATGGTGGCATGACCCCTGGAGTTCCTCTCGAGGTTCAAATTGAGACTGCCTCCACTTGACGTGAGACAGGAACACCGGAATCCTTTCCCCACGAAGCAGGGAAATGGAACCTCAACTCGAGATCAGGAGGGAAAACTGGGGCTCTTCTTGAGTTGTTGCAGGACCCTCAGTGTTCCTTTTGAGTGGAGATGGGTATGTCGGGCAACTTCTTGAGTTGCCCCTAGGGTTTCAAGGACCATTTTGAGGCTCAGGACGGAATGTGGGATCTCTTTTGAGATGCTGAAGCAGAAAAGGGCCTCATCTCCTGTTGAGGGGAGAATCTCCTGCTTTTTCTTGTGTTGCAGCAGGAAATTTGGTATCCCACAGAGTTGTCACACCTGCCATCGTGTTTTGATTTGATTCACTGGGGACCATCACATCAGTGCAGGGGAGTCAGGTGTATCTGGAGTGGATTGGGACATCAGGGTCTTTTGGAATGGTGGCACAACACCTGAGGTCTGACAGTTTCCACTGTTTCCCCAACTATTTTCCGTGAAGTGGTGGGACCAGATGCCATAATCTTAGTTTTCTGAATGTTGAGCTTTAAGCCAACTTTTTCACCCTGTTTTCCACTTTCATGAAGAGGCTCTTTAATTCTTCTTCACTTTCTGCCATAATGGCAGTGTCATCTGTATATCTGAGGTTATTGATATTTCTCCCAGCAATCTTGATTCCAATCTGTGCTTCCTCCAGCTCAGGATTTCTCATGATGTATCTGCATATAAGTTAAATAAGCAGGGTGACAATATACAGCCTTGACGTACTCCTTTTCCTATTTGGAACCAGTCTGTTGTTCCATGTCCAGTCCTAACTGTTGCTTCTTGACCTGCATATAGGTTTCTCAAGAGGCAGGTCAGGTGGTCTGACATTCCCATCTCTTTCAGAATTTTCCACAGTTTATTGTGATCCACACGGTCAAAGGCTTTGGCATAGTCAATAAAGCAGAAAGTGATGTTTTTCTGGAATGCTCTTGCTTTTTCGATGATCCAGCAGATGTTGGCAATTTGATCTCTGGTTCTTCTGCCTTTTCTAAAACCAGCTTGAACATCTGGAGTTTCACATATTGCTGATGTCTGGCTTGGAGAATTTTGAGCATTACTTTATTAGTGTGTGAGATGAGTGCAATTGTGAAAACACAAAGCAAGTTAATTTTCTTTTATGGCTTTGTATGCTCCTAGTAGAAAGGAAGAATTGACAATTTGAGTAATAACACAGAGAAACTTTTAAACATACACTACACTGGGAGCAGCCAAATGATCTCATATGATCATAGCAGTTGATCCAAGAAACAATTACCCTTGTTCCTGTTTGATTATTTTTATCTTCTAATACATTTATATATTTTGTGTATGAAGTGTATTAAATTTTGCTTTTATCCTCAGGAATAGCTTTCATTATTAAAATAACTGTTTCCTGACATATATATATACCTTGTAATTGAGTGTTCAGTTCAGTTCAGTTCAGTCGCTAATCATGTCCGATTCTTTACAACCCCATGAATCACAGCACACCAGGCCTCCCTGTCCATCACCAAATCCCGGAGTTCACTCAGATTCATGACCATCGAGTCAGTGCTGCCATCAGCCATCTCATCTTCTGTCGTCCCCTTCTCCTCCTGCCCCCCATCCTTCCCAGCATCAAAGTCTTTTCCAATGAGTCAACTCTCACATGAGATGGCCAAAGTACTGGAGTTTCAGCTTTAGCATCATTCCTTCCAAAGATATCTCAGGGCTGATCTCCTTCAGAATACACTGGTTGAAACTCTTTGCAGTCCAAGAAATTCTCAAGAGTCTTCTCCAACACCACAGTTCAAAATCATCAATTATTCGGCACTCAGCCTTCTTCACAGTCCAACTCTCACATCCATACATGACTACTGGAAAAACCACAGCCTTGACTAGATGGACCTTAGTCGGCAAAGTAATGTCTCTGCTTTTCAATATGCTATCTAGGTTGGTCATAACTTTTTTTCCAAAGAGTAAGTGTCTTTTAATTTCATGACTGCAGTCACTATCTGCAGTGATTTTGGAGCCCCCCAAAATAAAGTCTAACACTGTTTCCACTGTTGCTCCATCTATTTCCCATGAAGTGATGGGACCAGATGACACGATCTTTGTTTTTGGGATGTTGAGCTTTAAGCCAACTTTTTCACTCTCCTCTTTCACTTTCATCAAGAGGCTTTTTATTTTCTCTTCAATTTCTGCCATAAGGGTGGTGTTATCTGTGTATGGGAGGTTATTGATATTTCTCCTGGCGATCTTGATTCCAGCTTGTGTTTCTTCCAGTCCAGGGTTTTTCATGATGTACTCTGCATAGAAGTTAAATAAGCAGGGTGACAATATACAGCCTTGACGTATTCCTTTTTCTGTTTGGAACCAGGCGGCTGCAGCAGGCCCACTAAGCACTATCAAGAGGAGCTACCCCATGTCCAATGTCAGGGGGAGCAGCCTACAGTGCCAGGCTGCGATGGTGCAGGAACAGCCAAGAGGAGCTACCCCACATCCGAGGTCAGGGGCAACGCCCAAGAGGAGCTACCCTGCATCCGAGGTCAGGGGCGACGGCTGGGAGGAGCCACTCCATATCCGAGGAGCGGTGGCTGCACAGGCACAGGAGGGCCTAGAGGAACAATCCCACGTTGAAGGTCAGGAAGGGTGGCAGTGAGGAGATACCCTTCATCCAAGATAAGGAGGAATGGCTGTGCTTTGCTGGAGCAGCCGTGAAGAGATACCCCACGCCTAAAGTAAAAGAAACCCAAGTAAGATGGTAGGTGTTGCAAGAGGGCATCAGAGGCAGACACACTGAAACCATACTCACAGAAAACTAGTCAATCTAATCACACTAAGACCACAGCTTTGTCTAACTCAATGATACTAAGCCATGCCCACGGGGCAATCCAGATGGGCAGGTCATGGTGGATAGGTCTGACAGAATGTGGAATGGAGAAGGGAATGGCAAACTTCTGGGGTCCAGCCCCGGTGGATCCAGGGTGATTCAAGGTGGGGACAGAGACGGCATCCTTGGAAAACTACATATTTAATTACAGATATATAGAGAGATTAGAAATGGATAATGTAGTAGGAAAATTAGTGGAGAGAAAGAGGCTGAATAACTTGGTTTATGTGGAATAGCATCCATGCTCCAGATGGGAATGCAGCCAGAAAAACGGGGAGCAAGAAAGAACAACATGGGGGAGTCAGTCTTTCCAGGAACTGATCCCATTTCTTTATTTTTCAGGTTTTCATATATACCTTTTATTACATATAGGGATGAATACAGAGTCACATGGGGGTCAGAGGTCCTGACCTTTATCAACATCAGGTGCTTTACATTAAAAAAAAGTCTTAAGGGTTTTACATCATCTTCAAGCCATTTCTGCCTGCTGACATTTACAACTCTTTCTTTCTGATAACCAAAAAACTTATTTTTTCCAAGGGTGTTTTTTCTTAAATCAGGCACCACCCTTCAAATAAAGTTTCATTCCTATAGGGTGAGGGTGTAGTGAGTTACAATCAAGAAAGGAATTTATTTAACCCAAGGTTAACATGATCAATCTTAAAAGTTAATAATTATTTCTCCTATATGCTAGTTATATTTATCATAAAAGCAGTGAATATAGAGATTTAGCAGCAAACATCAGCCCAACAAATGAAAATCCTTTCACCAATGCTCCCCTTAAGATCTATTTAGTCTTAATATAGTGATAAGCTTACATTTTTACATAGCAAGGACACAGTGATTTATAACAAAGTACAGTGGTCTATAACAAAAGAGAAAATTCATTAACTCAAAAAGTCTAGTATTGCTAACCTTAAAAACTACCATATTTCCTTTTCTATATTCCAAATAAATTAATTAATATATTCTCAGGTGCCTAAGGATATGGAGGCCTCTTGGCAATCATTGACTCAATAATGAGAAAAGCCCTATGCTAATACTCCAAACTCTCTGTGCTGTTTATGGTTGAGAGGTTGTCACACAAGCTAGTCTGTCAGCATAGAGGTTTGACCTGAGACACCCTTTTCACAGCCAAGGCAGGGAATTAGCAGCAATTATTGGCACAACAAACGAAAAATCCTTCACCAGTATAATTCCTAACCAACCCACTATCATTTCTAACTTCTCGAAAGAATTTGCCTTTAGTAAGTCTAAAACATCTCGTGCCTCTCACAGTTGGGGAGTTGTAAACAAACACATGTGGCCAGACGAACCTATACAGGCAGGCTAGATAATCTTCAGAGTTCGTAAATTGAAACATTCTTGTCATGCGCAGGAATTTTTATTGCCTTGGAGCTGCACGTTTACTTCTTCTCTGAGAGAAACGTTTATGGGGGCGAGCCCCCCAGAAAGTCAAAGGTGTAGGTGAGAGCAAAAAACAGACTCTGGTTTTGGGGTAGATGCTCAGGACATGGGGTTTCCTGAGGCTTGATCACGCCTTTGTGTATGCTGAAGTCTCCTTCCTCATGACCTTTGCCATGGGTGGAGTTCCTCATGCTCTCCCCCGGCAGCAAACCACTTCAGTATTCTTGCCTTAAGAACCCCATGAACAGCATGAAAAGGCAAAATGGAGTGTTAGCTCACACAAATTTCTTAATCTCCATCCTCAAAATTTTTATTTATCAAATTAAGTTAATGTTATTCACCAACTATCTTAAGTAAGCAGGTGAAGTTGTTATGTTCTGTATCTGTATTTGAAAAGTATTGAAACATATGATTACTAACTATATTTAAATAGAAATCTAATGCATATTAACACTAACAAATAACTTACCTTCTGATTTTACATATTAGTGATATTTGAGGGCATTCAGAATTCTATTTTCAAATTGATTTCAACTTAGGATAAGTAACTTTCAGTTTGAAAGATATAACATAAAGACATTTCAGATTATTCAATTACAGAGTAGGTATTAATTCTTTATATAAGACTAAATCTTTTTTTCTAGCTTAAAGCCTTATAAATTTTCACAGAAAATCTTGGGCTTGAATTTAGAATGGATTCATTTGGAACATCATGTAGAAATGATCTTCTCTAGGTGGTTCTTGTCCCACAGACAAGAGGCAGAAAGCTTGGTGGAAGCACATTCAAGTGAGATGTACAAACGTTGATGAATCTTGCTCTGCACATGTAAACAATTTATAAAAGATTTTTTTCAGGGGCAATACATGGATATTTAAAGAGTTTTCCACAGATGTTCAAAGACCTCATCTTGTAGATGTTATTTTTTCTCTCAGGAATTAAGTAACTCTTTTGATGGAAAAGCTTTGCATGAAAAGCAGGTACTCTAAGAGACATGCTTGTGGAATACTAATTTTGGGGTGAGGAATTGTATTCCCTGCATTTGCAACAAAAACATGAGTCCTGTTTCTCTATTTGAACTTGGGTTTCTAAGACACCTGAATGTCATGTGAATACCAATGATGGCATAATTCAGGCATGGAGATCTATGATACAGTTCATTTGTGGGTTCACCTCAAACAGAAAACTTCTAGCTTTTTATCAGTATTAAACTTTTTACTGGAACCCTAATGTTGATTATTTGAGAGTTAGAACAGTGTGAGGATATAAAGTTAATGGAAGTCTTTTCAAAATACTTGAGTCCAAAACACACCATTTTTCACATATATCAGAGGGCTATGTATGTAAACAGAAACTCTAATAAGATCCGTGTGATGGTCAGCATGGATCACTAGGCATCACTAAATATGTAGAGAGAGATTTAAAGCACAAGAAGGAAAACCTAAATCAAACACAAATAATTTTCCACATTCTGATCACTTTGGAGTATTTGTCATTCAGTTATTCTAAGAGGTATGCAGTGATAACTGTCACTATAATTCACTTTTCCTGCTATTGGTGTTGAGAATTTTAAAAATATTTTTATAGATATATCTTTTCAGGAAGATATTTATTTTTCAGTTCTTTCCAGAATTTAAAAATAGTAGGTCTTTGTCTCTTATTACTTAGTTGTTAGCGCTTTCTATATATTCTAGATACATGTTTTCATATAAATGTTTCATATATATAAATATATTTATTTATAAAAAATGATGGTTAAATTTATGTGCATATATATGTGTGTGTGTGTGTTCCTAA
>SJYB01006778.1:12174-23143 GCA_006408585.1 Antidorcas marsupialis
CCAGTTCCCTGAATGTTCTCCACCTTCTGGAACACACAGAGATTCACAGAGTTGGGTAGAGAAGAGGAGGGGGAGGGAAGAGACAGAGGCCACCTGGTAGAGAAAAAAGAGAGTCCAAAGGAGGAGAGAGTGGTCAAGCCAGTAATCTCGCACTCATGTAAAATTGGGTACTGAAGATTAGGTTTTTAAATGTACGAAATTGGCAACAAATACCAAAATGCAAAGATTAAAAATCTGGAGTAGAGATGGGATTTTCAAAAATAAAATATTAAGGAGAAGAAGAAGAAAAAAAGAAAAAAAGCCACCAGAATTATTAAAAGACAACAACCTCCACCACAAAAACACTATACATGGCATTTGCTTTAAAAATAGGGTTTGTGGGGTTTTTTTGAAAAGTATTAATAGGTTATAAAAATAATAAATAGAGATATAGAGGACTTAAAATTTTAAGAAAGTTTTAAAAAAAAAGACGAAAAAGAAAAGAAGAAAAAAATTTTTTTAATTATTAAAAAAAAAGAAAGAAAGAAAAAATCACGCTTCCACATCAACCCCCCAAAAAAAATTTGAACATAAAAGTAGTAAAGGTATATCTGGCCCTTTCTCTGACATTGTGGGCTGTGTGGGGTCGCTACCAAGGCAGTTCCCTCTGTTTGACTTCCTCTGTTTGCTGGTCTCTTCCGTGTCTGATTTCCGTCTTGACACAGGGAGGGTGGTGATGGACTCTACGCTGGGCTTGCCCCTCCTCGCGGCGCACACCGCTCAGGCTCCAACAGATAACCGTCTGAGGCCTGCCCTAGGCTTCATGCACCTCCCCAGTCTAAGCCACTCTGGCTTGGCACTCAGGAAGCCCTCCGAGGCACAGATTTGGTTGGGCTTGTTCTTTGTGCCCTTCCCAGGCCCGAGTAGCTAGGGAGTTTGGCGAGTGCAATTGCTGCGATTTCTGGCCTTTCTGTGCTGCTCAATTTTCTGGGAGTACCGCTGGGCTCCTTCTCAGGCAGATGATGACTGTCCAGAGCCCCCCAGAAGTCGAAACCTGCTTACAATTTGGTAGGTAATGTCTCTCTTAAGCTGCAATTGACCCTGTCCAGCACTTAAGGCTCTGGCTGCCTGTCACCAGAGGGGGATGGTCTGCAGCTGGCTATTTCTGATCAATCCTTTGTTCTGTGCGCGGTCCTATCCTTGTCTTATGTTCGAGCGTTTCGCGTGGTAGCTATCCCACAGTCTGGTTTGCTAGTCCAAGTTAGTTCGTTCTGGCCACGGGCGAGGCGTTACAACCGGATTCTCTCGAGAAAAGCCCTGCAGCCTGCGTCTCTCGAGGCCCGATTCTTAAAAGCACTGCCGGTTGCGCCTCCTGCTCCTCCCTGCCCAACCCCCATTTGCTAGTGGCGGATGCAGGCGTTTGCTCTGCTTATCCGCTGAGGGGTTTACGGTTGGGCTCGTAATCTGTTGGTTTTAATTATTTATTTATTTTTCCTTCCTGTTATGTTGCCCTCTGTGCTTCCAAGGCCCGCCACAGACTCGGCTGTGAGAATGTTTCCTGGTGTTTGGAAACCTCTCTTTTTAAGAGTCTCTTCCCGGGACGGGATTCCCTTCCTGGGACGGGATTCCCTTCCTGGGACGGGGCTCCCTCCCTACGTCCTTTGTCTCTTTTTTCGTCTTTTATATTTATTCCTACCTGGTTTTGAAGCCAATGATCTGCTTTGCTGGATGCCTGATGTCCTCTGCCAGCATTCAGAAGTTGTTTTGTGGAATTTGCTCAGCGTTGAAATGTTCTTTTGATGAAGTAATGAGGGAGAAAGTGGTCTCCCCATCCTATTCCTCCGCCATCTTTTTCCGCCCTTCCCTGCAAGTCTCTTTTAATTTCATGGCTGCATTCATAGTTGGCAGTGACTTTGGAGCCCCAGAAAATAAAATTTGTCACTACTTCCACATTTTCCCCATTTATTTGCCATGAAGTGATGGGATTGGATGCCATGATCTTAGGGTTTTTTAACACTGAATTTTAAGCAAGATTTTTCACTCTCCTCTTTCACCCTCATCAAGAGGTTCTATAGTTCCTCTTCACTTCCTGTCATTAGAGTAATGTTGTCTGCATATCTGAGGATGTTGATATTTCTCCCTGCAATCTTGATTTCAGCTTGTGATTCACCCAAGCCAGCATTTCACATGATGCACTCTGCATATAAGTTAAACAAACAGGGTGACAACATACAGCCTTGATGTATCCCTTTCCCAGTTTTGAACTAGTCCCTTATTCCATGTCCATTTCTAACTGTTGCTTCCTGATCTATGTACAAGTTTCTCTGCATGCAAGGAGACAGGTAAGGTGGTCTGATATTCCTACCTCTTGAAGAATTTTCCACAGTTTGTTATGATCCACACAGTCAAAGGCTTTAGCACAGTCAATGAAGCAAAAGTCATTTTTTTTTTAATCCTTTGCTTTTTCTATAATCCAATGGATGTTGGCAACTTGATCTATGGTTCCTTGGGTTTTTCTAAATCCAGCTTGTACATCTGGAATTTCTCAGTTCACATACTGTTGAAGCCTAGCTTGAAGGATTTTGAGCATTACCTTGCTAGCACTTGACATTTGATACAGCCCAGTAGAGAAGCACAGAATGTTAAGCATCAGTCTCAGGCTTCCTACATTTCACCAGATCAAAATTTGATTCTTCTCGTGGAAAAGAAGGAGTAACAGCAGTATTTTCCTCTAGCACGTACCTTTAAAAGTAGGAAGTATAGATAAATTTTCCTATTTTATTGTCTTAGGACTGAATGAAGACCAGAGATTAAGAGCAATTTTCTCAAGCCTCCAGGCAAATTTCTTTGGCCCTTCTGCCTTCTTATTGTCTTGATATTCATGGGTTTGTTACTACTGGATTACTTCCAACTTAAATTTGACCCCATAGAGATTGGAGAAAGGGATACTCGAAGAGCCAGCAAGATTTCCTCCAAGATTTTTATACCTTAGCAAGGTGGAGACAATCTTCAAATATTTCATAACCTCCATCATTCACACACAGAGAGAGTAGATATTTCACCAGTGATGAAAAAAGTAAAAGATATTTGGACTTTTAGTTTTGGTGGCAAGTAAAAGAGACTGGAAAGTTTAGTGCCATGAGACATGTGAAAGCATCACAGGAAAAGCTGAACATCTATACCTATTAAATACTAAAGAACAAGAATCCAGCAAAGTGGAGTTACAGAAAGAGTAAGGCAAATAACAGAAACAGATTGTGGTCTTCACTCTGGTGCAATGGTTTTAGTGTGTGGTGCCTGATTAGCAACATTAGTATCACCTGGAAACATGCCTCCAGTACATACTAATACCCTGACAGCTAAGGTTTGAAAATCACTGCTCTAGTTTACCATCATATTTAGGATGACTTGGCTATATTCTTTAGATGTGTTTATCTTTTTTTTTTTAATAAAAGTTGGATTTTTATGATGAGTGGGGCTATATAAAGCACATAGGAAAAAAGGAATATATTTTGGTTTATCTGAATCAGAGAGACTGACATTCTTAAGATCCTAAATGTATAGTACAAATATTTTATGAATATTCTTTCTAGAAAGTGTTGTTTTGGGGGTTGATCTCTCTTTGTCCTCTCTTTCCAAATAGTGTGGATAATGACAGTCTCCAATAATTGAATACTGTGGGCCTTGCCTCCATGTAACAGAAGGTCCCAATTCTCCCACTGCAGAGGGTTGTCTCTGGAAGAGGAGCTGCCTTTGATGTGTAGGAAAGAACTGTCCCTGGTGGGGAGGATATTTGACAGGCATATATTTTAGAAATGTTTTTCAGGTAAAATTTTCATCCATAAAATTGTATTAACATTTCAAACATGCAACCCTCCAGAATTCAAAAGTGTAGTCTCAAGAGAGATTCTCCATCTTTGTAGAGAGTTATATTTTTATAGGGCAAAGAGAACGGATTTTCTCCAAATGCTTTAACCATGCCCCTAACCTCCATTTCAAAAGCAAACCTTTAACAAGCTAAGGGGGTCAGATATAGGGTAACAATAAAGGGAGGGCAAAGGCCAAAAAATATGCCCTCAGAAATACAACTTCTGTCTGGATGATAAAATATGAAGTGCCTGTCCCCACATTCTGCATGGAATCATTCAGAACACTTGGAAATAAATCATAATTATTATGAAGCAGAAAACCAAAGGCCTAGCAAACTTTTAGCCTTACCAGTCCTCTCTTTGATGCTCTTCAACACTCAAAATTGCCCATCTCGTTTCTTTTGAGCATCCTATAAATAACAAATCCATTCAGCATAGGGATGCTTTGTAATAGATGTGAAGCAACTGAAAAGAATGGATAATACCCAGAAAGTCAATGGATTAGAAAGGAATATAGCCCAGGTATGGCACACCAGGGCTTAATGGCTGGGGCTCTGAGCACCCTATATGAAGGAGGCTGCTTTGCTGTTCTATATGCGCCTTTGTTTTATATCTCAATGCCAGTTTATTAGTCTTAATATGAATTCTGTTGTTTACCTAATATTTTTATATACATTATGATGAGCATGTTTTGATATACAGTATGATGAGCCCATGGATTCAGGAGAGAAAAGAGGAGTAAAGTTGAATTTAGTTAAATAAAGGTAAAATTAGAATTTTATTATTACTAAATGACAACACTCTCCTCCTAACCAAATATTCCCTTGCTTTAAGTGGCTAATGTGATGCTGTGTGATCCCAATTAAACATGCTGCTGAGAATGCAAAACTGTTCAGGTAGCACGTGTTAGTGGAAATAACCATTTTGGCCATCATTCACGGAGTGTCTACCATGTGCTAAGCACTGCCAAGAAATTTACATATGTTATCGCTAATCCTCATAAATGTGATATTATTTATCCCTATTAATCTACTGGTCTAATTGTCCCCTGATATTTGTTTCCAGTGGCACTCATTCACTATGTAAATACATACACCGAGCCTCTGCTAGTTGCCAAACACTGAGGTCCTGCTCTGGCTCAGTTTATGTTATCACAAATAATAAACAAGATAATATCAATTACCAATAATGCTGCCTAGAAAGATAGAGTATATAATTTACAATTGACACAAGATACAATGGACAATAAATGAGTAGCTATGTCAGAGTAGTAAGTTAGGGAAAGACTCTGGGAATGCAATATCCAAGCCAAGTCCTAAATAACTGGGGTGGGGGGGCTGGAGAACGTGCAAAGTACAGAGTGTCTTCTAACCAAAGAGAACAACTAGATTAATTATTCTAAAGTGGAAACCTCCTTTTGGATATATAATGGACGCCTAAGTCTTAACATACTCAATATAAGATTAAAAATTTTTTTACCATTACTTCCCATCAAACTGACTTTCTCTCAGTCTTTACTACTCAGTAAGAGTAGTACCAACTCTACACACCAAAGGCAGCACCTCTCCTAGGTGTCCAAGGAACTAACAAATACTGATCCTTCCCTCAGCTCCCACAGCTGCTGCTAAGTCACTTCAGTCATGTCTGACTCTGTGTGACCCCAGAGATGGCAGCCCACCAGGCTCCTCTGTCCCTGGGATTCTCCAGGCAAGAATACTGGAGTAGGGTGCCATCACCTTCTCCAGCTTCCACAGCTAGTGTGTTTGCAAATCCTACTGGCCAGAATTCTAAAACATATCTGAAGTCCACATTTATCCATCACTACTAAAGTACTTTGAGGAGATACCACACATCCAAGGGCAAAGGAGAAGCCCCAGCAGGACAGTAGGAGGGGCAAAATCGAGTTTAGATTCAAACCCCATACCCACCAGAGATGCTCAGAGGGCTCAAACAAACCTTGTGCGCACCAGGACCAGAGGCCCCACAGAGACTGAGACAGAACTGTGTTTGAGTATCTCCTGTGGAGGTACAGGTCAGCAGTGGACTGCTGCAGGGGCAGGGGCCCTGGGTGCAGCAGACTTGGGTATGGCATAGGCCCTCTTGGAGGAAGTCACTATTAACCCTGCCATAGAGCTGCCAGAACTTACACAGGACTAGAAATAGACTCTTGGAGGGCTCAAACAGAACCTTGTGCTCACCAGGACCCACGAGAAAGGAGCAGTGACCCTACAAGAGACTGACCCAGACTTGCCCGTGAGTGTCCAGGAGTCTCCAGTGGAGGCTTGGCTTGGCAGTGGCCTGCTGCACAGTTGGGGGCACTGAGTGTAGCAGTGTATGCATGGGACCTTTTGAAGGAAGTCGCCATTATCTTCATTATCTCCACCATAGTTTCAGTTCAGTCAGTTCAGTTACTCAGTCATGTCCAACTCTTTGCGACCCCATGAATCACAGCACACCAGGCCTCTCCCTCCATCACCAACTCCCACAGTTCACTCAGACTCACATCCATCAAGTCAATGATGCCATCCAGCCATCTAATCCTCGGTCGTCCCCTTCTCCTCCTGCCCCCAATCCCTCCCGGCATCGGGGTCTTTTCCAATCAGCCAACTCTTCAGATGAGGTGCCAAATATTAAAGTTTCGGCTTCAACATCAGTCCTTCGAATGAACACCCAGGACTGACCTCCTTCAGAATGGACTGGTTGGATCTCCTTGCAGTCCAAGGGACTCTCAAGAGTCTCCAACACCACAGTTCAAAAGCATCAATTCTTCGGTGCTCAGCCGTCTTCACAGTCCAACTCTCACATCCATACATAACTACTGGCAAAACCATAGCCTTGACTAGACGGACCTTAGTCGGCAAAGTAATGTCTTTGCTTTTGAATATGCTATCTAGGTTGGTCATAACTTTTCTTCCAAGGAGTAAGCGTCTTTTAATTTCATGGCTGCAGTCACCATCCACAGTGATTTTGGAGCCCAAAAAAATAGTCTGACACTGTTTCCACTGTTTCCCCATCTATTTCCCATGAAGTGGTGGGACCGGATGCCATGATCTTCGTTTTCTGAATGTTGAGCTTTAAGCCAACTTTTTCACTCTCCTCTTTCACTTTCATCAAGAGGCTTTTGAGTTCCTCTTCACTTTCTGCCATAAGGGTGGTGTCATCTGCATATCTGAGGTTATTGATATTTCTCCCAGCAATCTTGATTCCAGCTTGTGCTTCTTCCAGCCCAGCGTTTCTCATGATGTACTCTGCATATAAGTTAAATAAGCAGGGTTTGGCCCCAGGTTGATGCTAAAACTGAAACTCCAGTACTTTGGCCACCTGATGTGAAGAGTTGACTCATTGGAAAAGACTCTGATGCTGGGTGGGGTTGGGGGCAGGAGGAGAAGGGGACAACAGAGGATGAGATGGCTGGATGGCATCACTGACTCGATGGACGTGAATCTGAGTGAACTCCCGGAGTTGGTGATGGACAGGGAGGCCTGGTGTGCTGATTCATGGGGTCGCAAAGAGTCGGACACGACTGAGCAACTGAACTGAACTGAAATAACAGGGAGGGAACACAGCCTCATGCATCAACAGAAAATTGGATTAAAGATTTACAGAGCATTTCCAAATATTCAAGCTGGTTTTAGAAAAGGCAGAACCAGAGATCAAATTGCCAACATTTGTTGAATCACCAAAAAAACAAGAGAGTTCCAGAGAAACATCAACTTCTGCTTTATTGACTATGCCAAACCTTGGACTGTGTGGATCACAATAAATTGTGGAAAATTCTAAAAGAGATGGGAATACCAGACCACCTGACCTGCCTCTTGAGATATCTGTACACAGGTGAGAAAGCAACAGTTAGAAGTGGACATGGAACAACAAACTGGTTCCAAATTGGGAAAGGAGTACATCAAGGCTGTATACAGTCACCTTGCTTATTTAACATATATGCAGAGTACATCATGAGAAACACTGGGCTGAGTGAAGCACAAACTGAAATCAAGATTGCCAGGAGAAATATCGATGACCTCAGATATGCAGATGACACCACCCTTATGGCAGAAAGTGAAGAACAACTGAAGAGCCTCTGGATGAAAGTGAAAGAGGAGAGTGAAAAAGTTGGCTTAAAGCTCAACATTCAGAAAACTAAGATCATAGCATCTGGTTCCATCACTTCATGGGAAATAGATGGGGAAACAGTGACAGACTATTTTTCTGGGCTCCAGAATCACCGCAGATGGTGATTGCAGCCATGATATTAAAAGACGCTTACTCCTTGGAAGGAAAGTTATGACCAACCTAGACACCATATTAAAAAACAGAGACATTACTTTGCCAACAAAGGTCCATCTTAGTCAAAGCTATGGTTTTTCCAGTAGTCATGTATGGATGTGAGAGCTGGACCATAAAGAAAGCTGAGCACTGAAGAATTGATGCTTTTGAGCTGTGGTGTTGGAGAAGGCTCTTGAGAGTCCCTTGGACTGCAGAGAGATCCAACCAGACCATCTAAAGGAAATCTATCCTGAATATTCATTAGAAGGACTGATGCTGAAGCTGAAACTCCAATACTTTGGCCACCTGATGTGAAGAACTTACTCATCTGAAAAGACTCTGATGTTGGGAAAGATTGAATGTGGGAGGAGAAAGGGAAAACAGAGGACGAGATGGTTGGATGGCATCCTAACTCAATGGTCATGAGTTTGAGTAAACTCCGGGAGTTGGTGATGGACAGGGAGGCCTGGCATGCTGCAGCCCAAGGGGTCAAAAAGAGTCAGACACGACTGAACTGAAGTGAACTGAATTTTGTCTGAAGAGATCATGAGCATCTTTTATTGAATTCAGTCCTTCTATTCAGTGTTTACAGTAAACTGTATTCATTTTATCATAATTTGTGAATGGTATTAAGGATGAGTGATTTTGATATATTAACTTTGTATTTAATGGTCTTGCCTAATTTGCATCTATAAACTAGTAATTACCTATAGAATATTTAATATTATCTACATATCAATGTTACTTTAATAGAGCTAGTTTTATTTATTTTCCAAATGTTTTGTTTCTTTTTCTTGCCCTATCACACTGTCTAGGAATTTTCATTGTTGCTACACTAACAATGAATGACCACTGGGTAAACTATAAACATGTTTTTTTCCCTCAAAATTATTAGACATCTGAAGTTGTAAGACAGTCTGAAAACGAAGGATAGAGCCTTCACCTCTCTCCACAGAGAAAGAGAGGATGTCCATCTCTGTCACTTATGCTAGAGTACAGGTAGTCAAAATAAATGCCATACAAGTGAGTAAGACTAAATCAGTTAAAATATTAATGAACTGCTAAAGACTGAGTGTGAGCTGTTGTGATAAGAAATTTATATCCACTTGCAGGCTGTTTTCAAAGTGACTCATGAGCAAAGGTGAAAGGCTGGAAAGAGATTCAATGAATGTGAGGGAGGTGTGAATGAAGAAATTGGTTACCACTGTGGGAAATAGATGAACTCCCACCACCTGCTGCTTCCATCAAAAACTTAAGCTATTGCTCCTAGGCACAGATAAAATTCCATTGTTGCTGAGGAAAAGACAGGAATCAGAAAAACAGTCATTTAATCCAGCCCATAATCTCCAGTCCAAAAGACCTTTGGAGAAATTTGAATCATATAAAAGTATGGGTATAAATTATATTTACCTCAGTTTCTCTCATCCCAATCTATCAAGACAACTGTTTTAAATATTTTGTCTAGTTTTTAATTTGTTTTTGATGGGAGTCAAGTCCAATCCTCGTTACTTCAACATTTCTAGAAGTAGGAGACTATATTGTACCTTTTTTATTTTTTTTGAAGTTATATGATTAGATTCTTAAATTTCTAGTAGGGTCAAATATTATACTGAAGGTGCAAAAGACTAGAGGAGAAGGGAGGAATCCTTGAATTTAAAGCACAACTTCCAATATATATACTTAATTCCATGGCTTTGAGAAAATGTGATACTCTTTCTACAACTCCGTCCTCTCATCTGTAAATTAAGCCAGTTGTCCTTAATTTCTTCCCATTATCTTCCTAGTGTGACTATTCCAAATCTATTGTAGAAAACCACTTACCAATTATTTGTGGGTAGGTTAGCCTTCTTACTGTTTACCTGAAAGCTGATTTTCAACATCACTCTTTAGAGCAAAACAAAAGACTATAATCTCAAACTGCTGTTCTGCTGCAAGTCCTGCTCACACTAAGAAGGATTATAGACAAGCATCTCAGAGATAATAGAGCTGTCAATCTCTTTTATGAACCATGACAAGTATCCAAAGAATTGTGGATTTCAAAGTAAACATCCAGCATTTTAGGACAGGGTCAGCAAGGCTCAGTTCCAAAATTTTTTCATTATTTTCTCCATCCCCCTCAGACTTAAAATATCCATGAAATGTATCCACATCTTAGGCACCTGTTGATTGACTTTGTTGTGATGGAACTAACAACTGAATACAGGGTAGTTAGGCTGGAAATAAAATCTAAGTGACTGATAATCTTTTTTGGTTTCAGGACCCTGCTAATCAGATAACTGCTGATTAAAGGACTCATTCTTTCCTTTTGAAGTCAAAGCAAAGTTATTAAAGTTTCTGTTGATCCTCAGTGTGAAATGGAATGTCTCCTGCCATATCAATAAACAAGGATATAACAGCCATCAGTGATTTGGGGCCTCTAAATGTGATTTTTCTGAGCCTGGAGAGCTCCCAAGAGGGAGAACAATGCCTGTGATCCAGCAGCTATCAGCTGCCACCACTCTCAATGATGAAGGAGGAATTAAGGATGTGAATAATCAAGAAGCAGGATGCTGGCTCCAGATATGAGATACATATGAAAGAAATTATTTCAGTGAGTCCAGAAGCTTGCATCTTTCCATGCATGGAAGAGCGCTAAATTCCTTAATTTGAGTATCTGGTTTTCCTTAATTAACAGCAAGATATTAAAAGATATTCAGATTACCTGCATTTTCCTGCAAACTTCTATATCCTGACTCCTTCCTCAGCCTCCTCGGAGCAGTTTCTCAGGGCTACTTGAGATGCAGGCTCTGGGCTTGAAGTCCTAAGAATTCTCACTGAATAAATATATATCTCAACTTTCAGATTGTGACTATTTTTTC
>SJYB01006779.1:0-23188 GCA_006408585.1 Antidorcas marsupialis
AGGAATGTATAAGCAAATGTAATAATGTACATCAGAACACTTTTCCTTAATATACATTAGATACCTAATGCTTGAGTTTATTTTCTCACCATTAAAAATTGAGCTCTTCTAAGAAGTGTTTATAGAAACAGGGTTGCACTTAATGAAAAATATGCAAAAAATAAATAATTTCTGAGAGTGTGAATGTTTAAAATATCCATATGACCTTTACATTTTCTTGTCTCAACAAAACCATTTACGACATCTGCTTGTAAAATGTATTTCACTCAATTTGACAATAGCTTCAGGTAGAATTAGGATGTATACTGGGCTCTTAGGCATAATTTTACTGTTGTTCAGTCACTACATTTTGTAAACCTCCTTGCAACCACGTGGACTACAGCATGCAAGGCCTCCCTGTCCATCACTTTTGCGCCATATGTGTGAATATTCCAGTTATTCCAGAATTACACTTTTGCTTGTCTCTTCGCTTTATGAGAATTTTTTTTTTACTTGTTGCTTGAGAGATTCTATATAAGTGTAAATACTTGCTTTGCATTTGTGGATGTAGATATGACTCAAGGAATCTAGCGCTCAATAAAGTCCAGACCCTTCAGTGCATGTGTTCAGAGAAACAGTGTGCTGATGTTTAACAAGCAGTTATCAGAAAAAAAATACAGTTATAGTATAAATTTTACTAATCTAATTTACAATTAATAAAACATGAAAAAAAATTCATTGTAGGTTCTATGTACCCAATTGACTTTCACAGAATGATTTCACTGACTTTTACCAAATTATACAACCAAACTTTAGTTGAAAACTCAGCACAATTTGATAGATGGATTTGAATCTGACACCAGCACTAAAATGTGCAATTACAGTCAGAAGTTTCAGTTTACTCAATAATTGATAGAAAAAGTCTTTTTGTTAATTGGAAATATAGGAAAGACTTGAATAACCTTATCAATAAAATTGACCAAATTGACATTTTTAGGACATTCCACTCAACATCAAAGAATACTTATTCTTTCCAAAATAACATAAAGTATTATCATACTAGATCCTATTCTGGGTGACAAATAAGCCTCAAGAAATTTATAAGATTCAAGTCATACATTGCATGTTTACTGAAGACTGTGTAATTAACTTAGAAATCAATATGGCAAGATGTCTAGAAAATCCACTATTTGCAAACTAAATAATATATTATTATGGAATCCACAGGTCAAAGGAAATCAAAGAAAATTATTAAAGTGTAGTTTAAACACAGTAACATGGAATTCAGTTCAGTTCAGTTCAGTCTCTCAGTCGTGCCCGACCCTTTGCGACCCCATGAATAGCAGCACGTCAGGCCTCCCTGTCCATCACCAACTCCCAGAGTTCACTCAGACTCACACCCATCGAGTCAGTGATGCCATCCAGCCATCTCATCCTCTGTCGTCCCCTTCTCCTCGTGCCCCCAATCCCTCCCAGCATTAGAGTCTTTTCCAATGAGTCAACTCTTCACATGAGGTGGCCAAAGTACTGGAGTTTCAGCTTTAGCATAATTCCTTCCAAAGAAATCCCAGAGCTGATCTCCTTCAGAATGGACTGGTTGCATCTCCTTGCAGCCCAAGGGACTCTCAAGAGTCTCCTTCAACATCACAGTTTTCAACTTCTTCAGCGCTCAGCCTTCTTCACAGTCCAACTCTCACATCCATACATGACTACTGGAAAAATCATAGCCTTGACTAGACGGACCTTAGTTGGCAAAGTAATGTCTCTGCTTTTAAATATGCTATCTAGGTTGGTCATAACTTTTCTTCCAAGGAGTAAGCATCTTTTAATTTTATGGTTGCAGTCACCATCTGCAGTGATTTTGACAAATTACTGGAGACTGAGCACTTATTGGGCTGACAGTGAGAATTATCCAAGGATTATCTTTAAAGGGGAGTCCCCACTTGTCTTTAGGTTTTGCCTTCACTAATCTCAGCAGGTGTTCAAGCTGAGAAGCTAAGAAAGATCTCCTCCTGATTCAGGCAAGAAGCAGGAAGAGGAACCATTCTGAAATAATCCCCAACTATTCTTCATACAATGACCAAAAGTCTCCAATGGAAAAGACTTTACCAAAAACATTTATGAAGGTCCTTCTAGGCTCACTAAAATACTGAGATCTAATCATAAGATCATAGAATGATACTCTCTGCTACAACTTACAATCAATGTATTTTCCCCCAAGTAATTTCAAAGGGAAATCTATATGATGCAAAGGCCTAAAAGACAGCAATTAACCACACTTAACAAAGTTAACATCAGTAATAAGACATCTAGACAACATTATTCTCCTTGAAGTAAAGACATAATGTCTCTGTGGTATTTTCCACAGAAGCTTGTTGCTGTTGTTGTTGTTCATCTGCCCAGTTGTGTACAACTCGTTGTGACCCCATGGACTGCAGGACACCAGACTTCACTGTCCTTCACTATCTCCTGGAGCTTACTCAAACTCATGTCCATTGAGTCAGTGATGCCATCCACCATCTCATCCTCTTTTGCCTACTTCTCCTGCCCTCAATTTTTCCCAGCATCAGGGTCTTTTCCAGTGAGTCAACCCTAAATACAGGTGGCCAAAGCATTGGAGCTTTAGCTTCAGCATCATCCTTCCAATGAATATTCAGGATTGATTTCTTTTAGGATTGACTGATTTGATCTCCTTGCAGTCCAAGGGACTCTTAAGTCTTCTCCAATACCACAGTTCAAAAGCATCAATCCTTCAGTTCTCAGGCTTCTTTATGACAAAATGTGGTTCAAAGAAACTATACAACCTCAAAACAATTGTGATAAAACACCAGAAAAAATGGGAGGAATTCTAAAAATTACCTGCTCAATACTCTTCAAATATATTAAGGTCATGAAAAACAAGGAAAGACAGAATTTTTTCACAAATTGGGGAAATCAAAGGAACATAATCCCTAATTCAATAAAGGATTTAAGATTTGATCCTCAACGGGTAAAGTATATTGACAGAAAAATTGATGAAATTCAAATAAAGCATGTAATTTAATCATTATTAGTATAACATAATTACTGTGGTTTCCACTTGGCTCTTGGTGAAGAACCAACCTGACAATGCAGGAAATTTTAGAGACCTGGGTTTGATCTCAGGATTGGGAAGATCCCCTGGAGGAGAGCATGGCAATCCACTCCACTCTTCTTGCCTGGAGAATCCCACGGACAGAGGACGCTGGCGGGCTACAGATCATGGGGACACAAAGAGAAGAACAGATTGAAGTGACTTAGCACACATGCACAAGCCAATTATTTACTTTCAATAATGTTCTATGCTTATAGATAAGAAGTTGCGCTTATAGGAAGTGGTATAAAATATTAATATATAAAGGAGCTTTGGTACTATTTTCTCAGTCTTTTAAATCTGAATTTATTCCAAAATAAAATCTATGTGTAATCCCATTTTCCAAAGGCAAGAACCCTAACCATTATTCAATTTCAGTTCAGTTTAGTAGCTTAGTTGTGTCTCTTTGTTACTTCATGGACTGCAGCATGCCAGGCCTCCCTGTCCATCACCAAATCGCGGAGTTTCCTCAAACTCATGTCCATTGAGTTGGTAATGCCATCCAACCATCTCATCCTCTGTTGTCCCCTTCTCCTGCTACCCTCAATCTTTCCCAGAATCAGGGACTTTTCAAATGAGTCAGTTCTTCCCACCAGGTGGCCAAAGTATTAGAGTTTCATCTTCAACATCAGCCCTTCCAATGAACACCCAGGACTGATCACCTTTAGGATGGACTGGTTGGATCTGCTTGCAGTCCAAGGGACTCTCAAGAGTCTTCCCCAGCACAACAGTTCAAAAGCATCAATTCTTAGGTGCTCAGCTTTCTTCACAGTCCAACTCTAACTTCCATACATGACTACTGGAAAAACCATAGCCTTCATTGAACTTTCATTGGCAAAGTAATGTCTCTGCTTTTTAATATGCTGTCTAGATTGTCATGGGCTTCCCTGGTGGCTCAGAGGGTACAGCATCTGCCTGCAATGTGGGAGACCCGGGTTCAATCCCTGGGTCTGGAAGATCACCTGGAGAAGGAAATGCAACTCACTCCAGCATTCTTGACTGGAGAATCCCAAGGATGTAGGAGCCTGGTAGGCTATAGTCCATGGGGTCGCAAAGAGTCGGACACCACAACAATTTCAATTTCACTTTCACTTTCAAGGTGGTCATAACTTTCCTTCCAGAAGCAAGGGTCTTTTAATTTCATGACTGCAGTCACCATCTGCAGTGATTTTGGAGCCCCCAAAAACAAAATCAGTCACTGTTTCCACTGTTGCCCATCTATTTGCCATGAAGTGATGGGACAGGATACCATGATCTAACTTTTTTGAATGTTGAGCTTTAAGCCAAATTTTTCACTCTCCTCTTTCATTTTCATCAAGAGGCTCTTTAGTTCTTCTTCATTTTCTGGTATGATGGTGGTGTCATCTGCATATCTGAGGTGACTGATACTTCTCCCGGCAATCTTGATTCCATCATGTGCTTCATCCATCCCAGCGTTTCTCATGATATATTCTGCATATAAGTTAAATAAGCAGGGTGACAATATACAGCCTTGACGTACTCCTTTTCCTAATTGGAACCAGTCTGTTGTTCCATGTTCAGTTCTAACTGTTGCTTCCTGACCTGCATACAGATTTCTCAAGAGGCAGATCNATATCTGAGGTGACTGATACTTCTCCTGGCAATCTTGATTCCATCATGTGCTTCATCCATCCCAGCGTTTCTCATGATATACTCTGCATATAAGTTAAATAAGCAGGGTGACAATATACAGCCTTGATGGACTCCTTTTCCTAATTGGAACCAGTCTGTTGTTCCATGTTCAGTTCTAACTGTTGCTTCCTGACCTGCATACAGATTTCTCAAGAGGCAGATCACTTGGTCTGGTATCCCCGTTACTTGAATAATTTCCCACAATTTATTGTGATCCACATAGTCAAAGGCTTTGGCATAGTCAGTAAAGAAGAAATAGATGTTTTCCTGGAACTCTCTTCCTTCTTCAATGATCTAATGGATAGTGGCAATTTGACCTCTGGTTCCCCTGCCTTTTCTAAAACCAGCTTGAACATCTGGAAGTTCACATTTCACATATTGCTGAAGCCTGGCTTGGAAAATTTTGAGCATTACTTTACAGGCATGTGAGAGGACTGCAATTGTGAGATAGTTTGAATATTCTTTGGCATTACCTTTCTTAGGGATTGGAATGAAAACTGACCTTTTCCAGTCCTTGACAACTACTGAGTTTTCCAAATTTGCTGGCATACTGAGTGCAGCATTTTCACAGCATCATCTTTTAGGATTTTAAATAGCTCAGGTGCAATTCCATCACCTCCACTAGCTTTGTTCATACTGATGCTTTGTAAGGCTCACTTGGCTTCACATTCCAGGATGTCTTGTTTTAACTGAGTGATCACACCATCGTGGTTATCTGGGTTGTAAAGATCTTTTTTGTATAGTTCTTCTGTGTATTCTTGCCATCTCTTAATATCTCCTGCTTCTATTAGGTCCATACAATTTCTGTCATTTATTGTACCCATCTAAGCATGAAATGTCCCCTTGGTATCTCTAATTTTCTTGAAGAGATCTCTAGTCCTTCCCATTCTTGTGGTTTCCTCTATTTCTTTTCACTGAACACTGAGGAAGGCTTTCTTATCTCCCCTTGCTGTTCTTTGGAACTGCATTCAGATGCTTAGATCTTTCCTTTTCTCCTTTGCTTTTTGCTTTCCTTCTTTTCACAGCTGTTTCTAAGGCCTCCTCTCACAGCAATTTTGCTTTTTTGCATTTCTTTTTCTTGTGGATGGTCGTGCTCCGTGTCTCCTGAACAATGTCACAAACCTCAGTCCATAGTTCATCAGGCACTCTGTCTATCAGATCTAGTCCCTTAAATTTATCTCTCTCTTTCACTATATAACCATAAGCGATTTGACTTAGGTGATACCTGAATGGTCTAGTGGTTTTCCCCACTTTCTTCAATTTAAGTCTGAATTTGGCAATAAGAAGTTCATGATCTGAGCCACAGTCAGTTCCCAGTCTTGTTTTTGCTGACTGTGTAGAGCTTCTCCCTCTTTGGCTGCAAAGAATATAATCAATCTGATTTCAGTGTTGGCCATCTGGTGATTTCCATGTGTTGAGTCTTCTCTTGTGTTGTTGGAAGAGGGTGTCTGCTATGACCAGTGCATTCTCTTGGCAAAACTCTATTAGCCCTTGTCCTTATTCATCCTTTACTCTAAGCCCAACTTTGCCTGTTGCTCCAGGTTTTTCTTGACTTCCTACTTTTGCACTCCAGTCCTTGATAATGAAAAGGACATCTTTTGGGGGTGTTCATTCTAAATGGTCTTGTAGGTCTTCCTAGAACCATTCAACTTCAGCTTCTTCAGCATTACTGGTTGGGGCATAGTCTTGGATTACTGTGATATTCAACTGTTTGCCTTTGAAACTAACAGAGATCATTCTGTCATTTTTGAGATTGCATCCAAGTACTGCATTTTGGACCCCTTTGTTGACCATGATGGCTACTCCATTTCTTCTAAGAGATTCTTGCCCCCAGTAGTAGATATAATTGTCATCTGAGCTCAATCCACCCACTTTAGTACATTTTAGTTCACTGATTCCTAGAATGTTGACATTCACTCTTGCCATGTCCTATTTGACCAAAGGCAACCCACTCCAGTGTTCTTGCTTGGAGAATCTCAGGGACAGGGGAGACTGGTGGACTGCCATCTCTGGGGTCTCACAGAGTCAGACACGACTGAAGCGACTTAGCAGCAGCAGCAGCAGTTTGCCTTGATTCATGGACCTAACATTCCAAGTTCCTATGCAATATTGCTCTTTACAGCATCAGGCCTTGCTTCTATCTCCAGTCACATCCACAACTGGGTGTTGTTTTTGCTTTGGCTCCATCCTTTCATTCTTTCTGGAGTTACTTCTCCACTGATCTCCAGTAGTATATTGGGCACCTACTGACCTGGAGAGTTCATCTTTCAGTGTTCTATCTTTTTGCCTTTTCATACTGTTCTGGGATTCTCAAGGCAAGAATACTGAAGTGGTTTGCCATTCCCTCTCCAGTGGACCACATTTTGTCCAAGACATTGATTTCACCAAAATTTGAAACACACAGCAACTTTTACCAGAGAAACAATAAATAATTGATTGTTTTATCTCTTCTGTCTTCTATCTTTTATCAATTCTTAGAACTATAATTGTTGATGGTGTTTTGGATCCAATATTCTTAAAATGAAATTCTCCATATTATTAACACAGGGAATGATCTATAGCATTAAGGAATGGTCTATAGCATTTCCATATGATTCAACATAAGGAAATAGCTAAGGTTATTCTTATATTAATGTAGGTACTTCCAATAGTATTCATTCTGATAATATTTATCAGAACGTAATTTATTCAAACAGCATCTGGCATTATTATTTTTAGCTATAAATGTATAAAAAGATCATATAAATGTATTAATTTATATAAATGTATAAAATGNCTATAGCATTAAGGAATGGTCTATAGCATTTCCATATGATTCAACATAAGGAAATAGCTAAGGTTATTCTTATATTAATGTAGGTACTTCCAATAGTATTCATTGTGATGATATTTACCAGAACCTGATTTATTCAAACAGCATCTGGCATTAGTATTTTTAGCTATAAATGTATAAAAATATCATATAAATGTATTAATTTATATAAATGTATAAAATGATGTATCTACACAATGTGGATGATGACTGAGGCCACAAAATTAAAAGACGCTACTCCTTGGAAGAAAGGCTACGACAAACCTAGATAGTGTATTAAAAAGCAGAGACATCAGTTTGCCAACAAAGGTCTGCATAGTAAAACTACGGTTTTTCCAGCAGTCATGTGTGGATGTGAGAGTGAGCCATAAAGAAAGATGAATACCAAAGAATGCATACTTTTGGAATGTGGTGTTGGAGAAGACTCCTGAGAGTCCCTTGGACAGCAAGGATATCAAGCCAGTTAATCTTAAAGGAAATCAACCCTGAATATCCTTCAGAAGGACTGGTACTAAAGCTGAAGCTCCAATAATTTAGCCATCTGATGAGAAGAGCCATCCCCTTGGAAAAGACCCTGATGCAGGTAAAAATTAAGGGCAGGAGGAGAAGGGGGTGACACAGGATGAGATGCTTGAATGGCATCACTGTCTCAATGACATGAGTTTGAGTAAACTCGTTGAGACAGCACAGGACAGGGGAGCCTAGTATGCTTCATGGTATATTCAAGGAGTCACGTACAACTTAGCAACCAAATNCTGATGAGAAGAGCCATCCCCTTGGAAAAGACCCTGATGCAGGTAAAAATTAAGGGCAGGAGGAGAAGGGGGTGACACAGGATGAGATGCTTGAATGGCATCACTGTCTCAATGACATGAGTTTGAGTAAACTCGTTGAGACAGCACAGGACAGGGAAGCCTAGTATGCTTCATGGTATATTCAAGGAGTCACGTACAACTTAGCAACCAAATAACAATATACATATGTACTTGTATATATATATATTTACTTGTATATGCTTTTATTCATTTACATGAATATATAAGACTATCTGCTGCCTTAACTTTTTCTTTAAAAGAACTTGAAACTAATTTATGGAATATAGGAATCTCTGATATCAGTTCAGTTCAGTCTCTCAGTCGTGTCCGACTCTTTGCAACCCCATGAATAGCAGCACATCAGGCCTCCCTGTCCATCACCAATTCCTGGAATTCACTCGGACTCACTCTCATCGAGTCCATGATGCCATCCAGCCATCTCATCCTCTGTCGTCCCCTTCTCCTCCTGTCCCCAATCCCTACCAGCATCAGAGTCTTTTCCAATGAGTCAACTTTTCTCATGAGGTGGCAGAAGTACTGGAGTTTCAGATTTAGCATCATTCCTTCCAAAGAAATCCCTGGGCTGATCTTCAGAATGGACTGGTTGGATCTCCTTTTAGTCCAACGGACTCTCAAAAGTCTTCTCCAACACCACTGTTCAAAAGCATCAATTCTTCGGCACTCAGCCTTCTTCACAGTCCATCTCTCACATCCATACAGGACCACAGGAAAAACCATAGCCTTGACTAGATGAACCTTAGTTGGCAAATTAATGTCTCTGCTTTTGAATATTCTATCTAGGTTGGTCATAACTTTTCTTCCAAGGAGTAAGCGTCTTTTAATTTCATGGCTGCAGTCACCATCTGCAGTGATTTTGGAGCCCCCCAAAATAAAGTCTGACACTGTTTCCACTGTTTCCCTGTCTATTTCCCATGGAGTGATGGGACCAGATCCCATGATCTTCGTTTTCTGAATGTTGAGCTTTAAGCCAACTTTTTCACTCTCCTCTTTCACTTTCATCAAGAGGCTTTTTAGTTCCTCTTCACTTTCTGCCATAAGGGTGGTGTCATCTGCATATCTGAGGTTATTGATATTTCTCCNGAGTGATGGGACCAGATCCCATGATCTTCGTTTTCTGAATGTTGAGCTTTAAGCCAACTTTTTCACTCTCCTCTTTCACTTTCATCAAGAGGCTTTTTAGTTCCTCTTCACTTTCTGCCATAAGGGTGGTGTCATCTGCATATCTGAGGTTATTGATATTTCTCCCTGCAATCTTGATTCCGGTTTGTGTTTCTTCCAGTCCGGCGTTTCTCATGTTGTACTCTGCATATAAGTTAAATAAGCAGGGTGACAATATACAGCTTTGATGTACTCCTTTTCCTATTTGGAACTAGTCTATTGTTCACTGTCCAGTTCTAACTGTTGCTTCCTGACCTGCATACAGATTTCTCAAGAGGCAGGTCAGGTGATCTGATATTCCCATCTCTTTCAGAATTTTCCACAGTTGATTGTGATCCACACAGTCAAAGGCTTTGGCATAGTCAATAAAGCAGAAATAGATGTTTTTATGAAACTCTCTCTTTTTTTTTTCCATAGTCCAGAGGATGTTGGCAATTTGATCTCTGGCTCCTCTGCCTTTTCTAAAACCAGCTTGAACATCAGGGAGTTCACGGTTCACATATTGCTGAAGCCTGGCTTGGAGAATTTTGAGCATTACTTTACTAGTGTGTGAGATGAGTGCAACTGTGTGGTAGTTTGAGCATTCTGTTGCATTGCCTTTCTGAGATTGAAACGAAAACTTACCTTTTCCAGTCCTGTGGCCACTGCAGAGTTTTCCAAATTTGCTGGCATATTGAGTGCAGCACTTTCACAGCATCATCTTTCAGGATTTGAAATAGCTCCACTGGAATTCCATCACCTCCACTAGCTTTGTTCGTAGCGATTCTTTCTAAGGCCCACTTGACTTCACATTCCAAGATGTCTGGCTCTAGATTAGTGATCACATCAGCATGATTATCTGGGTCATGAAGATCTTTTCTGTACAGTTTTTCTGTGTGTTCTTGAAACCTCTTCTTCATATCTTCTGGTTCTGTTAGGTCCAGACCATTTCTGTCATTTATCGAGCCCATCTTTGCATGAAATGTTCCCTTGGTATCTCTAATTTTCTTGAAGTGGTCTCTAGTCTTTCCCATTCTGTTCTTTTCCTCTATTTCTTTGCCTTGATCGCTGAAGAAGGCTTTCTTATCTCTTCTTTCTATTCTTCGGAACTCTGCATTCTGATGCTTATATCTTTCCTTTACTCTTCCACTTTTCTCCTCTTTTGTTTTCACAACTATCTGTAAGGCCTCCCCAGACAGCCATTTTGCTTTTTTTGCATTTCTTTTCCATGGAGATGGTCTTGATCCATGTCTCCTGTATAATGTCATGAACCTCATTCCATAGTTCATCAGGCACTCTATCTGTCAGATCCAGGCCCTTAAATCTATTTCTCACTTCCACTGTATAATCCTAAGGGATTTGATTTAGGTCATACCTAAATGGTCTAGTGGTTTTCCCTACTTTTTTTTTTTAATTTGTCTGAATTTGGTAATAAGGGGTTTGTGATCTGAGCCACAGTCAGCTCCTGGTCTTAGCAAATATCAAATTTTATGTGTCAAACAATGTTAATTAGAGAAAAATGAAAACAAGAGAAACCCCATCTTCACTATGAAAATTACCTGAGATAATTATCCTAGTGATGACACCAGATATGGAGATTGTTCTTACAAACCATCCTTTCCACATGCAAGTCTGAAACTGCCAGCATTAGCAACCTATGCACGTTCCATGGGCTTTCCAGGTGGCGCAGTGGTAAAGAATCCACCTGCCAATACAGGAGACACAAGAGACACACGTTTGATCCCTGGGTCTGGACACTTCCCTGGAGAAGGAAATGGAGATCCACCCCAGTATTCTTGCTTGGGAAATCCTATGGACAGAGGAGCCTGATGGGCTAAAGTCCATGGAGTCAAAAAGAGTTGGACACCACTTAGTGACTAAGCAACAACAAACAATGGAAGAGCTAGAGACAAAGGAAATGATTTCTGTCCAACTGTTTACTGACCCCATGGTCTGTAGCCTGCCAAGCTTCTCTGTCATATGAAGTTATGAAGTATCAAATTTGTAAAATACATAAAAAGTGATGACTAGCAGCATATTTGGAGTCTAAATCCCATTAGAAAAAAATTAATACAATCTCGAAAACAATTATCTAAGCATTTATGCAAAAGAGATAGGCAAGATAGTAAACCTAACTAAACTGCAAAGAAAAAGTAGTAAAGAATAAAGCAGAAAATATAGAAAAACAGAAAAGCAAAATAATGAGCAGAAAATGAAAGGCTGCAAGGCAAAAGAAAATGAGTGGACTACTGAGATAATTCAGATACTTATATCTTTCCTTTTCTCCTTGGCCTTTCACTTCTCTTCTTTTCACAGCTATTTGTAAGACTTCCCCAGACAGCCATTTTTCCTTTTTGCATTTCTTTTCCATGGGGATGGTATTGATCCCTGTCTCCTGTACAATGTCACAAACCTCATTCCATTGTTCATCAGGCATTCTATCTATCAGATCTAGGCCCTTAAATCTATTTCTAACTTCTTCCATTGTATAATCATAAGGGATTTGATTTAGGTCATACCTGAATGGTCTAGCGGTTTTTCCTACTTTCTTCAATTTAAGTCTGAATTTGGCAATAAGGAGGTCATGATCTGAGCCACAGTCAGCTCCTGGTCTTTTTTTTGTTGACAGTATAGAGCTTCCCATCTTTTGCTGCAGAGAATATGATCAATCTGATTTTGGTATTGGCCATCTGGTGATGTCCATGTGTAGAGTCTTCTCCTGTGTTGTTGGAAGAAGGTGTTTGCTATGGCCAGTGCATTTTCTTGGCAAAACTCTATTAGTCTTTGCCCTGCTTCATTCCGCATTCCAAGGCCAAATTTGCCTGTTATTCCAGGTGCTTCTTCACTTCCTACTTTAGCATTCTAGTCGCCTATAATGAAAAGGACATCTTTTGGGGGGTGTTACTTCTAAAAGTTCTTGTAGGTCTTCATAGAATCGTTGAACTTCAGCTTCTTCAGCATTACTGGTTGGGGCATAGACTTGGGTAACTGTGATACTGAATGGTTTGCCTTGGAAACGAACAGAGTTCATTCTGTCGTTTTTGAGATAGTATCCAAGTACTGCATTTCAGATTCTTTTGTTGACCATGATGGCTACTCCATTTCTTCTGAGGGATTCCTGCCCGCAGTAGTAGATATAATGGTCATCTGAGTTAAATTCACCCATTCCAGTCCATTTTAGTTTGCTGAGTCCTAGAATGTCAACGTTCACTCTTGCCATATCCTGTTTCACCACTTCCAATTTGCCTTGATTCATGGACCTGACATTCCAGGTTCGTATGCAATATTGCTCTTTACAGCATCAGACCTTCTTTCTATCACCAATCACATCCACAGTTGGGTATTGTTTTTGCTTTGGCTCCATCCCTTCATTCTTTCTCGATTTATTTCTCCACTGATCCCCAGTAGCATGTTGGGCACCTACTAACCTGGGGAGTACCTCTTTCACTATCCTGTCATTTTGCCTTTTCATACTGTTCATGAGGTTCTCAAGGCAAGAATACTGAAGTGGTTTTCCATTCCCTTATCCAGTGGACCACATTCTGTCAGACCTCTCCACCATGACCCGCCCACCTTGGGTTGCCCCGTGGGCATGGCTTAGTTTCATTGAGTTAGACAAGGCTGTGGGCCTAGTGTGATTAGATTGACTAGTTTTCTGTGAGTATTGTTTCAGTGTGTCTGCCCTCTGATGCCCCCTTGCAACACCTACCATCTTACTTAGGTTTCTCTTACCTTAGCATGAGGTATCTCTTCATGGCTGCTCTAGCAAAGCACAGCCACTGCTCCTTACCTTGGATAAGGGGTATCTCCTCCCACCAACCTTTCTGACCTTCAACGTAGGATGGCTCCTCTAGGCCCTTCTGTACCTACACAGCCACCACACCTTGGACGTGGGGTTGCTCTTCCCAGCCACCTTCCCTGGCCTTGGACATGGAGTGGCTCCTCTCTGCTGCTGCCCCTGGCCTTGTTCGCAGGGTTGCTCCTCTGGCTGCTGCCCTTGACCTTGGGCATGGGGTGGCTCCTCCCAGCCACCGTCTCTGGCCTTGGATGCCAGGTGGCTCCTCTCGGCCGTTGTCCCTGACCTCGGACGTGGGGTGACTCCTCTCAGTCGCCACCTCTGACCTCGGACGTAGGGTGGCTCCTCTCGGCCGTTGCTATNCTCCTCTGGCTGCTGCCCTTGACCTTGGGCATGGGGTGGCTCCTCCCAGCCACCGTCTCTGGCCTTGGATGCCAGGTGGCTCCTCTCGGCCGTTGTCCCTGACCTCGGACGTGGGGTGACTCCTCTCAGTCGCCACCTCTGACCTCGGACGTAGGGTGGCTCCTCTCGGCCGTTGCTATGCCATCGCAGCCTGGCACTCTAGGCCGCTGCCCCTGACCTTGGATGTGGGATAGCTCTTGGCCATGGTTAGTACACTGGCCACCACCAAAATCAAGATTGCAGGGAGAAATATCAATAACCTCAGATATGGAGATGACACCACCCTTGTGGCAGAAAGTGAAGAGGAACTAAAAAGCCTCTTGATGAAAGTCAAAGAGGGGAGTAAAAAAGTTGGCCTAAAGTTCAACATTCAGAAAACAAAGATCATGGCATCTGGTCCCATCACTCCATGGGAAATAGATGGGGAAACAGTGGAAACAGTGTCAGACTTTATTTTTGGGGGCTCCAAAATCACTGCAGATGGTGACTGCAGCCATGAAATTAAAAGACGCTTACTCCTTGGAAGAAAAGTTATGACGAACCTAGACAGCATATTCAAAAGCAGAGACATTACTTGCTGACTAAGGTCCATCTAGTCAATTCTATGGTTTTCCCTGTGGTCCTGTATGGATGTGAGAATTGGACTGTGAAGAAGGCTGAGTGCCAAAGAATTGGTGCTTTTGAAATGTGGTGTTGGAGAAGACTCTTGAGAGTCCCTTGGACTGCAAGGAGATCCAACCTGTCCATTCTGAAGGAGATCAACCCTGGATGTTCTTTGGAAGGAATGATGCTAAAGCTGAAACTCCAGTACTTTGGCCACCTCATGAGAAAAGTTGACTCATTGGAAAAGACTCTGATGCTGGGAGGGATTGGGGTCAGGAGGAGAAGGGGATGACAGAGGATGAGATGGCTGGATGGCATCACGGACTCGATGAGAGTGAGTCCGAGTGAATTCCAGGAATTGGTGATGGACAGGGAGGCCTGGCGTGCTGCTATTCATGGGATCGCAAAGAGTCGGACATGACGGAGTGACTGAACTGAACTGAACCGAGATAATTAAATCTTTTTTGAGTGATTTAGAAAAAAAAGGGAAATCCAAGCATTGTATCGGGAAATAGCACATCACTGCACATAAATATAGACATAAAAGTAGAACAGTTATAATTTTGCCTGTAAGTTTGAAAATAGTGTTGTTCTATAAAATATATTATAACTGGTACAGAAAAATATAAAATCTGAATACTTGTATAGTTTTTACAACTCATTAAAATCCAGAATCTAATGGTTTCAACAAAGTATTTAGCAAATACATATGAAAGAATTAATAGCTAGTTCTACACAGATTTCCAGGTATAGCTAAAAGATCATGTACTAATTTTAGAGAATGAAAAGTATAATCTTGATATAAAACTTGACAATATTACAAGGGGCTTTCAATGGTTAAAGAAAGTCAAGTCCACTGGAAAAAGGAGCTTGTGCCTAGTCCTCACAGGTCAGCCTCCTCCAGCACAAGCAGGTTGAAGAAGAGTGCAAACAGTAACCAAGTGGTCCATTACTTCATCAGTCAGCAGTTGAGAAGGACGTGATTACAGACGACAAACAGAAGGTTTCTAAGGTACAGGGATTGTTCTATTTCTTGACCAGTGATATGGATATCTGAATGACTAAACACTGTTTTTCATGCAAAATGGAGTTCATTTAAAAATAAAAGTTTCATTTTGAAGCTATACAATAATACAACTCTATGGTAAGGTAAATTCCATTGGTAAATCCATATAAACAAACCATAATTTATTCCTAATATGGTTACATGTTTTTGGAAAATCTTAGAGCAAAAATATAACTTGTTATTAAGATATATTTATTAAAATCATGACCTTTACTAATTGCAAAAATACTGGTTAGATATATCACATATATATCACATACATACATTAGTTTTTTAAAAATTAATAGTAAAGAGGATAAACATAAATAATAAAATACCTAAGACTAAATCCCTGTTTAGTTACATAATAGTACTTTCTCAGTGTTATTCATTCTCACATGAAGTCCTACAGATAAAATCATGATTTTTATAAATTTTAATCAAATGCACTGTTTTAACCTCTTCTATGTCCTTGACCAAAAATTTGAATAGTTCTTGACATGATAATAGCCAAATCCTATAATATAGTCTCCAATAACATAAATCCTAATTATAAATAAACCTAGATTAGATTAGATTGGTCAAAAAGTTCATAAGATCTTATGGAAAATCCCAAATGAAAGCAAAATAGGTTAATTATTTTGAAACTCATATTTTTAGGAAGTGTAGTAGGGGATTAAATCTGTTTGTTTGTTTTTCTATTAGTAAAATGGGAACCTGTCCTCTGTGTGATGCTGTTCTTCCATCTACCCTCTCAGAAAACAGTGTCCTGCTTTCACCTGTTTGTCTTGCTTTACCAAAGTTCATTAAGGAAAAAAAATAAAGTTCATTAGTGATGTCAAAACCTAGGTTACTGGGGATTATTTACTTTATTCATTCAGATGATCCCAGGGCACCTCTAGAAGATTGAGCAGAAGACTGTAAATATTCTTAATGTTGGAGGAGGAAAGCCAACTCCCTGCTTAGAACCATCATAGTTCTTCCAGATCCCAAANGATAATAGCCAAATGCTATAATATAGTCTCCAATAACATAAATCCTAATAATAAATAAACCTAGATTAGATTAGATTGGTCAAAAAGTTCATAAGATCTTATCGAAAATCCCAAATGAAAGCAAAATAGGTTAATTATTTTAAAACTCATATTTTTAGGAAGTGTAGTAGGGGATTAAATCTGTTTGTTTTTCTATTAGTAAAATGGGAACCTGTCCTCTGTGTGATGCTGTTCTTCCATCTGTCCTCTCAGAAAACAGTGTCCCTGCTTTCACCTGTTTGTCTTGCTTTACCAAAGTTCATTAAGGAAAAAAAAAAGTTCATTAGTGATGTCAAAACCTAGGTTACTGGGGATTATTTACTTTATTCATTCAGATGATCCCAGGGCACCTCTAGAAGATTGAGCAGAAGACTGTAAATATTCTTAATGTTGGAGGAGGAAAGCCAACTCCCTGCTTAGAACCATCATAGTTCTTCCAGATCCCAAAGGAATTCCTTTTGTTCTCCTCCTTTACTTCAGGTCCTCTTCCCTCATGACAGAGTCCAAAGGAAAGTGTTTCCAAGGTTTAAAATAAAAGAGTCCNTGTTTGTTTGTTTTTCTATTAGTAAAATGGGAACCTGTCCTCTGTGTGATGCTGTTCTTCCATCTACCCTCTCAGAAAACAGTGTCCTGCTTTCACCTGTTTGTCTTGCTTTACCAAAGTTCATTAAGGAAAAAAAATAAAGTTCATTAGTGATGTCAAAACCTAGGTTACTGGGGATTATTTACTTTATTCATTCAGATGATCCCAGGGCACCTCTAGAAGATTGAGCAGAAGACTGTAAATATTCTTAATGTTGGAGGAGGAAAGCCAACTCCCTGCTTAGAACCATCATAGTTCTTCCAGATCCCAAAGGAATTCCTTTTGTTCTCCTCCTTTACTTCAGGTCCTCTTCCCTCATGACAGAGTCCAAAGGAAAGTGTTTCCAAGGTTTAAAATAAAAGAGTCCCTAATAAGAGTCTCTACCTATATGAAAATGGAAAATGCAGTATTAATGACTCCCCAAAGATGACTAGAAAGAAAATGTAGGGCAAAATGGCTGTCTGAGGAGGCCTTACAAATAGCTCTGAAAAGAAGAGAGGTGAAAAGCAAAGGAGACAAGGAAAGATATACCCATTTGAATGCTGAGTTCCAAAGAATAGCAAGGAGAAATAAGAAAGCTTTCCTCAGTGATCAGTGCAAAGAAATAGGAGAAAACACTAGAATGGGAAAAATTTGAGATCCATCAAGAAAATCAGAGATACCAAAGGAACATTTCATGCAAAGAAGTGCTCAGTAAAGGACAGAAATGGTAGGGGCTTAACAAAAGCAGACAATATTAAGAAGAGGTGGTGAGAATACACAGAAGAACTGTACAAAAAGATCTTCATGACGCNAGATCCATCAAGAAAATCAGAGATACCAAAGGAACATTTCATGCAAAGAAGTGCTCAGTAAAGGACAGAAATGGTAGGGGCTTAACAAAAGCAGAAGATATTAAGAAGAGGTGGTGAGAATACACAGAAGAACTGTACAAAAAGATCTCCATGATGCAAATGATCACGGTGGTGTGATCAATCACTTAGAGCCAGACATCCTGGAATGTGAAGTCAAGTGCGCCTTAGGAAGCATCACTACAAACAAAGCTAGTGGAGGTGATGGAATTCCCATTAAGCTGTTTCAAGTCCCGAAAGATGTTGCTGAGAAAATGCTGCACTCGATATGCTAGCAAATTTGGAAAACTCAGCAGTGACCACAGGACTGGAAAAGGTCAGTTTTCATTCCAGTCCCAAAGAAAGGCAATGCCAAGGAATGTTCAAACTACCACACAATTGCACTCGTCTCACATGCTAGTAAAGTAATGCTCAAAATTCTCCAAGCCAGGTTTCAGCAATACGTGAATCATGAAATTCCAGATGTTCAAGTTTATTTTCCAAAAGGCAGAGGAACCAGAGATCAAATTGCCAACATCCGCTGGATCATTGAAATAGCAAAAGAGTTCCAGAAAACGATACAGGATACAGGATGCTTGGGGCTGGTACACTGGGATGACCCAGAGAGATGATATGGGGAGAGAGGTGGGAGGGGGCTTCAGGATTGGGAACTCATGTACACCCGTGGTGGATTATTGTCAATGTATGGCAAAACCAATACAGTATTGTAAAGTAAAATAAAAATAATTAATTAATTTTAAAAAAAAAAACATATTTCTGCTTTATTGACTATGCCAAAGCCTTTGACTGTGTGGGCCACAATAAACTGTGGAAAATTCTGAAAGAGATGGGAATACCAGACTGTCTGATCTGCCTCTTGAGAAATCTGTATTCAGGTCAGGGATTAACAATTAGAACTGGACATGGAACAACAGACTGGTTCCAGTTAGGAAAAGGAGTACGTCAAGGCTGTATATTGTCATCCTGCTTATTTAACTTATACGCAGATTACATCATGAGAAATGCTGGACTGGAAGTTGCACAAGCTGGAATCAAGATTGCCAGGAGAAATATCAATAAACNAACAATTAGAACTGGACATGGAACAACAGACTGGTTCCAGTTAGGAAAAGGAGTACGTCAAGGCTGTATATTGTCATCCTGCTTATTTAACTTATATGCAGATTACATCATGAGAAATGCTGGACTGGAAGTTGCACAAGCTGGAATCAAGATTGCCAGGAGAAATATCAATAAACTCAGATATGCAGATAACACCCCCTTATGGTAGAAAGTGAAGAAGAACTAAAGAGCCTCTTGATGAAAGTGAAAGAAGAGAGTGAAAAAGTTGGCTTAAAGCTCAACATTCAGAAAACTAAGATCATGGGATCATGGTATCTGGTTTCATCACTTCATGGCAAAACAGTGGCAGACTTTATTTTCTTGGGCTCCAAAATCACTGCAGATGATGACTGCAGCCATGAAATATAAAGACATTTACTTCTTGGAAGAAAAGGAGTAAGTATGTATGTCTGTAAGTAAGTATGACCAACCTAGACATCATGTTAAAAAGCAGAGACATTACTTTGCCAACAAAGGTTCGTCTAGTCAAGGCTATGGTTTTCCCAGGAGTCATGTATGGATGTGAGAGTTGGCCTATAAAGAAAGCTGAACCCTGAAGAATTGATGTTTTTGAACTATGGTGTTGGAGAAGATGCCTGAGAGTCACTCGGACTGCAAGGACTTCCAACCAGTCCATCCTAAAGGAGATCAGTCCTGAAAGTTCATTGTAAGGACTGATGTTGAAGCTGAAACTCCAATACTTTGGCCACCTGATGCAAAAAAACTGACTCACTGGAAAAGACCCTGATGCTGGGAAAGACTGNATGGATGTGAGAGTTGGCCTATAAAAAAAGCTGAACCCTGAAGAATTGATGTTTTTGAACTATCGTGTTGGAGAAGATGCCTGAGAGTCACTCAGACTACAAGGACTTCCAACCAGTCCATCCTAAAGGAGATCAGTCCTGAAAGTTCATTGTGAGGACTGATGTTGAAGCTGAAACTCCAATACTTTGGCCACCTGATGCAAAGAACTGACTCACTGGAAAAGACCCTGATGCTGGGAAAGACTGAGGGCAGGACAAGAAGGGGATGACAGGATGAGATGTTTGGATGGCATAACCAACTGAATGGAAACGAGTTTGAGTAAATTCCAGGTGTTGCTGATGGACAAGGAAGCCTGGAGTGCTGCAGTCCATGGGGTCACAAAGAGTTGGACAATACTGAGCTGAACTGAACTGAAGGTGAAAGTGAAGTCGCTCAGTCATGTCCAACTCTTTGTGACCCCGTGGACCGTAACCTACTAGGCTTCTCTGTCCATGGGATTCTCCAGGCAAGAATACTGGAGTGGATTGCCATTTCCTTCTCCAGGGGATCTTCCCGACTCAGGGATCGAAACCAGGTCTCCCACATTGGAGACAGACGCTTTAACCTCTGAGCCACCAGGGAAGCCCCAGAACTGAACTGAACTGAAGATAATCAGAATTAACATTTTGTTCTCCTTTTATTGCTTCTCTAGTAAGAGAAATATTAACTGTATAACTGATTTAGTCATAGTCAGTTCATGAGACAATGAGATCAGTGGCTGTGAAAATGGAACAGGAAACTATTTTGCAGTGTGAGTAACAGTTTAATAATAACTATGAACTTGATAATTTACTGAATATTGTTATGGATCTCTGTATAAGTCCATGTTCTTTTTCGAGTGTGTCTGATTCCAAACTCTTGAGATTTCTACTATAATTTGAGAGAATAGTATTGAAACATACATATTATCATATGTGAAATAGATCACCAGTCCAGGTTCAATGCATGAGGCAGGGTGTTCAGGGCTGGTGCACTGGGATGACCCAGAGAGATAGGATAGGGAAGGAGGGGTGTGGGAGAGGGTTCAGGATGGGGAACACATGTACACCTATGGCTAATTCATGCCAGTGTATGGCAAAAAAACTAGTAATTAGCCTCCAATTTTAAAAAAAGAAAAAACTCAACTGTACTCCCACCTCCCAGTGGTAATAGAAAGTCCTTTCTATATTTGGCACCTAATAGAGAATAAGAAAAAAAAAAAAAAAAATCCAGTGCTAATATACAACTAATTTTGTTCAGCTGACTCCTGAATAATGAGATTTTGAACTGTGTGTGTCCACTTACAGGCAATTTTTTTCAATCAATATAGTGGGAACACTTTTGGAGATTTGCTACAATTTAAAAAATTAAAAATTCACAGAGGAGCCATGTACCCTAGAAATAACAACACATTTACAAAAAAGTTGTGTGTGTCATAAGTGCAAATATATATGTGGATACTAGTCTATCTTTGTATATTCAGAAGGCATTGTTGTTGTTCAGCCACTAAGTCATGTCCAATTCTGGAAACATAACCTACCTACCAAATTGTTACTGTTCAGTTGCTAAGTCATGTCCAACTCTTTGCAACCCCATGAACTGTAGCATACCAGGCTTTCCTGTCTTTCACTCTCTCTCAGAGTTTGCTCAAACTCATGTCTGTGTGAAAAAAGATTCAAAGTTAGAAATATCAGAATGGTATGGGATCCCTTCGAAAAATGATGAATTGGGTCCCCAGTTGCTTGCCCGTGATCATATAGTGGTTAGTACTCTGACATGGGGAAAATGACTGAAATTTAATTTAAAGAACAATTGACTCCAGGTAAAATAGCTACAAAACTTCACCATTGATTTCAAATATAATAAAAGGTTTATAAGTGTTAGAAGAGCAAGGGGTCATTGGAATTGAAGGTTAGGTTGAAGAAGCTTAAAGCATAAACTGAGCAGGGATGAGATGAGAAGACACTAATATCTTGTCAAAGGCATTGAAAACATAATGAAAATAGGCATAGCATGGAAGAATAATTTTGATAGTATTTAAAAAGCTGTCACTTCTTGGAGAAGGAAATGGCAACCCACTCCAGTACTCTTGCCTGGAGAATCCCATGGAGGGAGGAGCCTGGTAGGCTACAGTCCAAGGGGGTCACAGAGTCGGACACGACTGAGCGACTTCACTTCACTTTCACTTTCACTTCTTCAGAGCTTCAGGAACCACAGCCAATTATATGAAAACTAACATGAATGCACATGAGCATATTTCTTTTGCAAATAACACAATCTTTCTTCACACTACAGATAAAATGAGTGTTCAGTTGCTCAGTCATGTCCAACTCTTTGTGACCCCAAGGACAGTAGCCCAGCAGACTCCTCTGTCCATGGGATTCTCCAGGCAAGAATGCTCAAGTGAGTTGCCATTTCCTTCTCCAACAGATAAAATAGTAATGCTTGAAACCAACTATGAATTAAGAATAGGAGGAGGTCGGTGAAAAAGATGGCAGAGGAATAAGATGGGGAGAACACTTTCTCCCTCTCTACTTCATCAAAAGAACATTTCAACGCTGAGTAAATTCCACAAAATAACTTCTGACTGCTGGCAGAGGACATCAGGCATCCAGCAGAGCAGATCACTGGCTTCAAAACCAGGTAGGAATTATTTTAAAGGACGAAGATAGAGACAAAGGAGATAGGGAGGGAGCCCCGTCACGGAAAGGGAATCCCGTCCCAGGAAGAGACTCTTAAAAAGAGAGATTTCCTAAAATTGGGGAACATTCTCACAGCTGTGTATGGGGCGAGCCCTGGAAGCACAGAGGGCAACATAACAGGAAGGAAGAATAAATAAATAAATAATTAAAACCAACAGATTACGAATTCAACAGTATAACCCCCAGCGGATAAGCAGCGCAAACGCCTGTGTCTGACAGCAGTGGGGGTTGGGCAGGGAGGATCGTGCCCACCACAGTGTTTTCTAAGAATTGGGCCGTGGGAGACATAGGCTGCAGGGCTTTTCTCAAGAATCAGGGCATAACGGGGCCAGAATTTGGTCCTCGCATGGCTAGAATGAACTATCTCGGACTACCAAGCCAGACTGTGGGATAACTAACACTCAAAATGCTTGAACATAATACACTGACAGGCCCGCGCACAGAACAAAGGACGGATCAGAAATAGCCAGCTGCAGACCATCCCCCTCCGGTGACAGGCAGCCAGAGCCTTAAGTGTTGGAAGGGGGCAATCGCAGCTCAAGAGAGACACTACCTACCAAATTGCAAGCAGGTTTCCTTGCTACTGAGACTTGTGGGGGGCTCTGAACAGTCATCAGCTGCCTAAGAAAGAGCAACGACAGAGCTCCCAGAAAATTGAGCTACCCAGAAAGCCCAGAAGTCACAACAATAGTGCGCGCCAAACTCCCTAGCCACTCGGACCTGGGAAGGGAACATAGCCCAGGGTCAACCAAACCAGAC
>SJYB01006780.1:0-23101 GCA_006408585.1 Antidorcas marsupialis
AAATGGCAACCCACTCCAGTATTCCTGCCTGGAGAATCCCATGGGCTACAGTCCATGGGTCGCAAAGAGTCGGACATGACTGAGTGACTTCACTTTCATTTCAGAGAAGTTAAATGAACTGCTCAATCTTATGGAGTGAGTGAGTGAAGTCGCACAGTTGTGTCTGACTCTGCGACCCCATGGACTGTAGCCTAACCTGGTTCCTCCGTCCATGGGATTTTCCAGGCAAGAATACTGGAGTGGGTTGCCATTTCCTTCTCCTTAAGATGTAGTACTTAAGTTTATATCACAGGATGTCAAGGGTGATAAGTGAACATCAGTCAAAGATCTGCAGCCTTTTCAGGAAATGGATTAGCATATTTTTGGTTGTACACAGGATAGCTGTATCCTGTGAAAAGATGTCTTTGTCTTTACTTGGAGACTAAGTGTGATTTAAGATATATATAGGTATGTACAAGATTACAAGAGTAGACTGGTGGTCAATTATCTATGTCAGCTTGTCCAGGTTATTGGTCTCTTTGATTCAATCAAATGGTAATCTAGGTGATGTTATAAAGGTAGTTTGTAGAATTTAATAATGTTCATCATTCTTGGTGAGCAATGAACTCATATTTGAATTTTCGTCCATCTGCTTTCTAAGTTCATGCCTTACTGTTTTACATTAAGCAGATAAAAGTTCAGTTCAGTTCAGTTCAGTCGCTCAGTCGTGTCCGACTCTTTGCAACCCCATGAATCATAGCACACCAGACCTCCCTGTTCACCACCATCTCCCGGAGGTCACTCAGACTCATGTCCATCTAGTCCATGATGCCATCCAGCCATCTCATCCTCTGTCGTCCTCTTCTCCTCCTGCCCCCAATCCCTCCCAGCATCAGAGTCTTTTCCAGTGAGTCAACTCTTCTTATGAGGTGGCCAAAGTACTGGAGTTTCAGCTTCAGCATCACTCCTTCCAAAGAAATCCCAGGTTGATCTCCTTCAGAATGGACTGGTTGGATCTCCCTGCAGTCCAACGGACTCTCAAGAGTCTTCTCCAACACCACAGTTTGAAAGCATCAATGCTTCGGCGCTCAGTCTTCTTCACAGTCCAACTCTCATATCCACACATGACCACAGGAAAAACCATAGCCTTGACTGGACGGACCTTAGTCGGCAAAGTAATGTCTCTGCTTTTGAATATACATTCAATGTTGGTCATAAGTTTTCTTCCAAGGAGTAAGTGTCTTTTAATTTCATGGCTGCAATCATCATCTGCAGCGATTTTGGAGCCCAAAATAATAAAGTCTGACACTGTTTCCACAATTTCCCCATCTATTTTCCATGAAGTGATGGGACCGGATGCCATGATCTTCGTTTTCTGAATGTTGAGCTTTAAGCCAACTTTTTCACTCTCCAATTTCACATTCATCAAGAGGCCTTTTAGTTGCTCTTCACTTTCTGCCATAAAGGTGGTGTCATCTGTATATCTGAAGTTATTGATATTTCTCCTGGCAATTTTGATTCCAGCTTGTGTTTCTTCCAGCCCAGCGTTTCTCATGATGTACTCTGCATAGAAGGTGAATAAGCAGGGTGACAATATACAGCCTTTGACGTACTCCTTCTCCTATTTGGAACCATTCTGTTGTTCCACATCCAGTTCTAACTGTTGTTTCTTGACCTGAATATAGATTTCTCAAGAGGCAGGTTAGGTGGTCTGGATTTTTCATCTCTCTCAGAGTTTTCCACAGTTTATTGTGATCCACACAGTCAAAGTCTTTGGCATAGTCAATAATACAGAAGTAGATGTTTTTCTGGAACTCTCTTGCTTTTTCCATGATCCAGCGGATGTTGGCAATTTGATCTCTGGTTCCTCTGCCTTTTCTAAAACCAGCTTGAACAAGAAGAAGTTCACGGTTCATGTATTGCTGAAGCCTGGCTTGGAGAATGTTGAGCATTACTTTACAAGCATGTGAGATGAGAGCAATTGTGCAGTAGTTTGAGCATTCTTTGGCATTGCCTTTGTTTGGAACTGGAATGAAAACTGACCTTTTCCAGTCTTGTGGCCACTGCTGAGTTTTCCAAATTTGCTGGCATATTGAGTGCAGCACTTTCATAGCATCATCTTTCAGGATTTGAAATAGCTCACTGGAATCCCATCACCTCCACTAGCTTTGTTTGTAGTGATGCTTTCTAAGGCCCACTTGACTTCACATTCCAAGATGTCTGGCTCTCGATGAGTGATCACATCATCATGATTATCTGGGTCATGAAGATCTTTTTTGTACAGTTCTTCCATTTACTCTTGCCACCTCTTCTTAATATCTTCTGCTTCTGTTAGGTCCATACCATTTCTGTCCTTTATCGAGCCCATCTTTGCATGAAGTGTTCCCTTGGTATCTTTAATTTTCTTGAAGAGGTCTCTAGTCTTTCCCATCCTGTTCTTTTCCTCTATTTCTTTGCATTGATCGCTGAAGAAGGGTTTCTTATCTCTTCTTGCTATTTTTTGGAACTCTACATTCAGATGCTTACATCTTTCCTTTTCTCCTTTGCTTTTCACCTCTCTTCTTTTCATAGCTATTTGTAAGGCCTCCCCAGACAGCCCTTTTGCTTTTTTGCATTCCTGTTCCATGCGGATGGTCTTGATCCCTGTCTCCCGTACAATGTCACAAACCTCATTCCATAGTTTATCAGGCACTCTATCTATCAGATCTAGGCCCTTAAATCTATTTCTCACTTCCACTGTATAAACATAAAGGATTTGATTTAGGTCATACCTGAATGGTCTAGCGGTTTTGCCTACTTTCTTCAATTTAAGTCTGAATTTGGTAATAAGGAGTTCATGATTTGAGCCACAGTCAGCTCCTGGCCTTGTTTTTGTTGACTGTACAGAGCTTCTCCATCTTTGGCTGTATAGAATATGCTCAATCTGATTTAGATGTTGACCATCTGGTGATGTCCATGTGTAGAGTCTTCTCTTGTGTTGTTGGAAGAGGGTGTTTGCTATGACGAGTGCATTTTCTTGGCAAAACTCTATTAGTCTTTGCCCTGTTTTATTCTGCATTCTAAGGCCAAATTTGCCTGTTACTCCAGGTGTTTCTTGACTTCCTACTTAGCATTCCAGTCCCCTATACTGAAAAGGACATCTTTTATGGGTGTTAGTTCTAAAAGATCTTGTAGGTCTTCATAAAACCATTCAACTTCAGCTTCTTCAGCATTACTGGTTGGGGCAGACTTGGATAACTGTGATATTGAATGGTTTGCCTGGAAACGAACAGAGATCATTCTGTCGTTTTTGTGACTGCATCCAAGTACTGCATTTTGGACTCTTTTGTTGACCATGATGGCTACTCCATTTCTTCTGAGGGATTCCTGCTCGCAGTAGTAGATATAATGGTCATCTGAGTTAAATTCACCCATTCCAGTCCATTTGAGTTCGCTGATTCCTAGAATGTTGACGTTCATCCTTGCCATCTCTTGTTTGACCACTTCCAATTTGCCTTGATTCATGGGCCTGACCTTCCAGGTTCCTTGCAATATTGCTCTTAACAGCATCGGATCTTGCTTCTATCGCCAGTCACATCCACAACTGGGTATTGTTTTTGCTTTGGCTCCATCCCTTCATTCTTCCACGTCTGAGGCCAGTGGCGGCCAGGAGAAGACATCCTGCCTCCAAGGTCAGGGCAGCGGCCTGGTGGAGCTACCCTGCATCCAAGGCCAGTGGCAGCCGGGAGGAGACACCCCGTATCTGAGGTCAGGGGCGGCTGGGAGGACACAACTTGCGTCCGAGGTCAGGGGTGGCAGGAAGAAGCCACCTTGCACTCGAGGCCAGGGGTGGTGACCCTGAGGAGCCACCAGGAGCCCGAGGCCAAGGGCGGCAGCTGGGAAGAGCCACCCACGCCCGAGGCCAGGGCCAGCGGCCTGGAGGAGCAACCCGAGGAACAGTGGCTGCACAGGTGCAGGAGGGCCTAGAGGAGCTATCCCATATTGAAAGTCAGGAATGGCGGCGGTAAGGAGATACCCCTTGTCCAAGGTAAGGAGCAGTGGCTGTGCTTTGCTGGAGCAGCTGTGAAGAGATACCCCACACCCAAGGTAAGAGAAACCCAGATAAGATGGTAGGTGTTGCAAGAGGGCATCAGAGGGCAGACACACTGAAACCATACTCACAGAAAACTAGTCAATTTAATCACACTAGGACCACAGCCTTGTCTAACTCAATGAAACCAAACCATGCCTGCGGGGCAATCCAAGATGGGTGAGTCATGGTGGAGAGGGTTGACAGAACATGGTCCACTGGAGAAGAGAATGGCAAGCCACTTCAGTATTCTTGCCTTGAGAACCCCATGAACAGTATGAAAAGCAGATAAAAAGTATATTGAATTATTCTTTGGCCCTATATCCAACTATTCTTTGACATTATAATAAAATCTGCAAAGTACAAAGTGCCTGCCATGTGGTAGGACTCAGCTAAGTATGTCACTCAGGTTATCACACAGTGATCCTAAATGCTGTCATCTCAACTATGGTCATAAAGAAAGTGAGGTACAGAAAAATCTGTGTATCTTGCTTAACTCCTTCCTTCATCATTTCCTAAAGGATCTTCCCTGAAACTCTAGTCTCCAAAACAAGAGATTCTTTTCATGACCAAAGAGTTTGGGAAATATTTAAGCTATCACCACCTTGTGAGGGCTCAGTACTTGTAATGTGCTACAGGTTCTGAGCAGTCCCGCAGTAAGGATATTTTTTGAACTCTATTTAACCCAGCATTTCCAAACCTATTTGACCACAGCAGCCCTTGTTGGTAGTAAAGCCATTAACAGCATGGTATGAGTGTTCTGTCAGTCACTCTTAGAGAAATGCTAGCCTGCCATATGGCATTAGACATAAGTTTTATAACAGAAACAATGGAAAATGTGCTCTGACCATATCAAGCTCCTGGGTAACACATATTATTTAGATAATGCTTCATATTTATTTAAATTACATTTTTTCTAAAAGTCTTATGTGGGCTGAATTTTTGTTCTGAGAAGCTTCATCTTGCCAATGGGCTATATGTCAAATTCCTATGTAAGTCAATTCTTGTACCTTTTGGCAGAATTAGCTAGTGAACCTCTAAATTCTTAAAAAAAAATTTGTGTGTGTGTGTGTGTGTGTGTGCTGCTTTGATTTTTCTCACTTTTAAAAATATTCTTGTTATTTTCTTAATGGTTACCCTGGTATTCCAATTAACATCCTAATTTTCTGAAAGGTCAGAAAGAGAAATTAAGGAAACAGTACTATTAATCATTGCATTAAAAAGAATAAAATACCTAGCAATAAACCTACCTGAGGAAACAATAGACCTCTACTCTGAAAAACTGTAAGATGCTAATGTGAAAGAAGTCAGAGATGACACATGTTCTTGGATACACCATGTTCTTGGACTAGAAAAATCAATGTTGTCAAAATGACTATCCTACCCAAGGCAATCTACAGATTCAGTGCAATCCCTATTCAATTACCTATGGCATTTTCCACAGAACTAGAACAATTTTTTTTTTAATATTTATATGGAAATATAAAAGACCCTGAATAGCCAAAGCAATCTTGAGAAAGAAAAAAATGGAGCTAGAAGAATCAGACTCCCTGACTTCAAACTATATTACCAAACTACAGTGTGGTACTAGCACAAAAATAGAAATATAGATCAGTGACACGGGACAGGAAGCCCAGAGATGTCCCATGCACCTATGTTCACCTAATCTATGACAAAAGAAGCAAGAAAGTGCAATGGACAAAAGACAACCTCTTCAATAAGTAGTGCTGGGAAAACTGGACAGCTGCATGTAAAACAATGAAATTAGAGCACTTTGTTTTTGTTCAGTTCAGTTCAGTTGCTCAGTTATGTCTGATTCTTTGTGACCCCATGGATTGCAGCACTCTAGGCTTCCCTGTCCATCACCAACTCCCAGAGCTTGCTCAGACTCATGTCCATTGACTCAGTGATGGCATCCAACCATCTCATCCTCTGTCGTCCTCTTCTCCTCCTGCCTTCAATGTTTCCCAGCATCAGGGACTTTTCTAATGAGGCAGTTCTTTGTATCAGGTAGCCAAAGTATTGGAGCTTCAATTTCAGCATCAGTCCTTCCAATGAATATTCAGGAATGATTTCCTTTACGACTGACTGGTTTGACCTCCTTGCAGTCCAAGTGACTCTCAAGAACCTTCTCCAACACCACAGTTCAACAGCATCAATTCTTCAGCACTCAGTCTTCTTTATGGTCCAACTATCACATCCATACATGACTACTGGAAAAACCATAGCTTTGACTAGACAGACCTTTGTTGGCAAAGTAATATCTGTTTTTTAATATGTTGTCTAGGCTGGTCATAGCTTTCTTTTCAAGGAGCAAGCATCTTTTAATTTCATGGCTGCAGTCTCCATCTGTAGTGATTTTGGAAACCCCCCCCCACCCAAATAAAGTCCGTCATTGTTTCCATTGTTTTCCCATCTATCTGCTGTGAAGTAATGGGACAAGATGCCATGATCTCAGCTTTTTGAATGTTCAGTTTTAAGCCAGCTTTTTCACTGTCATCTTTAACCTTCATTAGAACACTCCCTAACATCAAACACAAAAATAAACTCAAAATGGATTAAAGACCTAAATGTAAGGCTGGACGCTATAAAACTCTTAGGGGAAAACATAGGAAGAATGCTCTATGCATAAATCACAGCAGGTTCTTTTTTGACCCACCTCCTAAGTAATGAAAATAAAAGATAAAAGCAAATAAATAAATGGGGCATAGTTGAATGTACTGGCTTTTACATAGCAAAGGAAACCATAAGCAAGATGAAAAAACAAATCTCAGAATGAAATAAAATAATTACAAATGAAGCAGTTGACAAAAGATTAATCTCCAAAATATACTAACGGCTTATGCAGCTCAGTAGCAAAGAAAGCAAACAATCCAATCAAAAAAATAAGTGGAAGAGCTAAATAGACATTTCTCCAAAGAAGAGATGCAGATGGTCAACAAATACGTGAAAAGATGCTCAGCATCGCTAATTATTAGAGAAACGCAAATCAGAACTATAAGGAGGTATCACTTCATGTTGGTCAGAATGGCCATCATAAAAAAATCTACAGGTAATAAATCCTGGAGAGGGTGTGGTGAAAAAGGAATCCTCTTACACTGTTGGTAAGAATGCAAATTGATATAGCGGCTATGGAGAACAGTATGGAGGTTCCTTAAAAAACTAAAAAAATAGAACAACCATGTGACCCAGCAATCTTATTCTTGGGCATATAATTGGATAAAACCATAATTCAAAAAGATACATGCACCCCAATCAAGTAAACTGTCTCTGGCGCTTATCCTGTTGCAAGACGGATTTCTGCCATTTCCATACAAAGTATTTCTAATGTACAGACTTTCTTTTTTTTTCTCTCTCTCCATGGTAGTGCGATTTCCTCCTTTTGTAAGACTTGTAATATAAACTATCACTGGTGAGAAAAGGATAAGAAATTGCTCTAAGAGTCAGCATAAGAGACCCAGCTTGAGGGTCACTTAAAACCTCAGAAGGGCATGAGTGCTGTTGGTTGAGATTTTTTTCTCTAGAGCTAAGGCATCAAGAAGCTTGAGATGAAGAGGAGAAAGAAATGTACATCATCTCTGCTCAAAAAAAAAAAAAAAAAATTCTAGTTGGAGAAAGATTTCCTTTAACAGCTACTTATTGGTGACAGTGTCACATCTTTTGTCTTGGACTGAATCCAGATCCTCCTCCTCCCTCTTCAGCATTCTTGTATCTTAACCGCCTCCCCCTGACTTAGAGTCACACCTAAGAAAACAGAAGTCTGTGATCTCAAAATTTATTGACTATGCCAAAGCCTTTGACTGTGTGGATCATAATAAACTGTGGAAAATTCTGAAAGAGATGGGAATACCAGACCACCTGACCTCACTCTTGAGAAACCTATATGCAGGTCAGGAAGCAACAGTTAGAACTGGACATGGAACCACAGACTGGTTCCAAATAGGAAAAGGAATGCATCAAGGCTGTATATTGTCACCCTGCTTATTTAACTTATATGCAAGTACATCATGAGAAACGCTGGGTTGGAAGAAGCACAAGCTGGAATCAAGATTGCCTGGAGAAATATCAGTAACCTCAGATATGCAGATGACACCATCCTTATGGCAGAAAGTGAACAGGAACTAAAAAGCCTCTTGATGAAGTGAAAGAGGAGAATGAAAAAGTTGGCTTAAAGCTCAACATTCAGAAAATGAAGATCATGGCATTTGGTCCCATCACTTCATGGGAAATAGATGGGGAAACAGTGGAAACAGTGTCAGACTTTATTTTTGGGGGCTCCAAAATCACTGCAGATGGTGACTGCAGTCATGAAATGAAAAGACGCTTACTCCTTGGAAGGAAAGTTATGACTAACCTGCTGCTGCTAAGTCGCTTCAGTCGTGTCTGACTCTGTGCGACCCCATAGACGGCAGCCCACCAGGCTTCTCTGTCCCTGGGATTCCCCAAGCAAGAATACTGGAGTGCGTTGCCATTTACTTCTCAATGCATAAAAGTGAAAGGTGAAAGTGAAGTCGCTCAGTCGTGTCTGACTCTTAGTGACTCCATGGACTGCAGCCTGCCAGGCTTCTCCATTCATGGAATTTTCCAGGCAAGAGTACTGGAGTGGGTTGCCATTGCCTTCTCCATATGACCAACCTAGATAGCATATTAAAAAGCAGAGACATTACTTTGCCGACTAAGGTCTGTCTAGTCAAGGCTATAGTTTTTCCAGTGGTCATGTATGGATGGGAGAGTTGGACTGTGAGGAAAGCTGAGCGCTGAAGAACTGATGCTTTTGAACTGTGGTGTTGGAGAAGACTCTTGAGAGTCCCTTGGACTGCAAGGAGATCCAACCAGTCCATTCTAAAGGAGATCAGTCCTGGGTGTTCTTTGGAAGGACTGATGCTAAGGCTGAAACTCCAATACTTTGGCCACCTTATGTGAAGAGTTGACTCATTGAAAAAGACTCTGATGCTGGGAGGGATTGAGGGAAGGAGGAGAAGGGCATGACAGAAGATGAGATGGCTGGATGGCATCACCAACTCGATGGACATGAGTTTGAGTGAACTCCGGGAGTTGGTGAGAGACAGGGAGGCTTGGCGTGCTGCAATTCATGGGGTTGCAGAGTCAGACATGACTGGGCGACTGAACTGAACTGAACCGTTCGCTTTACTGGACTTCGCTAGTGGCACAGTGGATAAGAATCTGCCTGCCAATGCAGGGGACATGGGTTCAGTCTCTGGTCCAGGAAGACTCCACGTGCCATCGGGCCACAGAGCCTGTGAGCCTAGACCCTGTGCTCCGCGGCAGAAGAGGCCGGGGCTGTGAGAGCCCCTGTGTGCCCTGCAGCAAAGAACAGCCCGGCTCCCAGCAGCTGGAGGAAAAAGCCTGCAAGCTGCAAGGAAGGCCCAGTACAGCCAAAAATAAAAATAAATAAATAAAATTTTTTAAAAAAAGAGGGTAAGCTTTACTCACTGTCTTAATGAAATAAAATGTTCAAGGAAGAAAGGAAACAACTTTTATCTCCCCTCCTCCTTCCCTCTCACTCAGTATCCCTCCAGTGTGACAGATTCTCTCAAACTTTCCCATCTCTTTTATTATGAAGTTTCCCAAACTCATCAACCTACACATGCTTCTTTTGCCCTTTTCCTTTTTGCTGCTTCCTCCATCTCCTCCCTTCCCCGTAACTCTTTGCTAGTGCAAAGGTGAAGATCTAAGTCCCATCTACTTCTCTTGTTATCCATCATTCTGATGTGAATAATGAGGTCCTAGGAGCCAACCAGGAAAACAAAACTCTCCTGGTGGGTGGAGATGTGGGCGAGGTGGTGAGCGTTCAGTCACGGGTGACTGGTCTGTATCACTTGCCTTATGAATGAATTCAGACCCAGGCCTCCATTTGTATTCAGGTTTGTTGAGAATAGCTTTTCCTGCCATCTAGGTAAACCCTGGACACAGCTTTTAAAACAAAACCAACAAACAAAACCCCTCTTCAAGCAGCTTTATTAACTGAACTCCCCAATACTGAGCCAGGAAAATTGTTTGGAAAGAGTCACTTGTCACAGCCCCACAGTCCTTGGGATCTGTTCCCTGCCCAGCAAGGTCTTTTTGGAATATAAATAATGCAGGGTTGTTTCTCCCTGGTCTGACGAATTACCTGCTACATAACAAGCTTTTTGCTTGCTCTCTACTGAACCTGAGCAGGGTTCTGCAGGGCCATGCCAGGTGTGATGAGTCTTTCTGTACCATCCCCTGCCCCCTTCTCCATTTCTTGTTTGTAGGAAAAAGACCTTCTCTGAGTTGCATTTCAGAACCTACTATGTACAAAATCCCATTCTGGGCACATTTAGAGACAAAGAGTTGAGTGAGACTAAGCCCCATATCTCCAGTTACTATCCTAAGAAATGCTTGGGTTAACAAAAATCATGGGATAACATTGTAAGCCAGTATATGGTCAGGAATCCTGACTAAGAAGAAGGCATAAATGTAGCCCTTAGGTCAGGGGAGGGGAGGTGGCATGTATCTTGCCTGTTTTTTTGAGGAATATAGTATGTCCCAACTCAGAAACAGCATAGAGCCACAGACATCTGTGGGATCAGAAATATCAATTTTGAAATAGTCATGGCTCCACTTGTTTATGAAATTGCAAACATATCTTTGTAGAAAATAAAAGCCAGGAAACGTGCATAGCACTTTGATTGTATTCCATCGGTGCTGACATCTCTGCCTTGTGGTGTACATGGGGGGAAGTGCCTCTCCCCTAGCTTCTTGTGTTCATCTGGGAGGTGGTGGCAGCATCACATCCCCCTAATTCAGATTCCCCCAAGGAGTGGGGCACATGTGGTCAGTAACACCTGCTTCCTTCTGGAGGTTAATCCAGCATTCTGGTTTGCCCCTTTATGCTGCACGTTTTCAGGGGCAAGCCCCATTCAGGAGGCCTTCAGTTGTTCACCGCTGCTTGTGGCTGGGCAAGGAAGTCCTGCTTGAGTTTAATATTAGGAAGTCACATTTCCAGTATTGGCTTCATGGGTAGCAAAGCCAACATTTGACTGCCTATCTGCCCTATCTGCTGCTCAGTGGTTCCAAATTCACATGGAAAAATTAATGCTATTTATTTGGTCTACCTCAAACCCTTACAGAATTTTTCTCATTTGCCAGCAAGACCTTGATTGTCCACACTGGACTCAAGTCTTCCTAGTTTTGTATGAACACTTACATTTCACTTAAATTTCTTAACATTCTTATTTTACTACTTTAACTGTAGTTGAACTGTATGGCTTATTTCTTGAAACTGCAATTGTTTTCCGATTTCCATAGAGGACATTTTCTCTCTCAATGACGTCATCTCAGTGTCTAAAGTTAATAGTAACAGTTATGCCTTAGAGTGGCTTTTCTCTGAAAAAAATTATGGTGTTTTTCACATTGTATGTCAAGGCCTATTAGTCAGCAGTAATATCAATTTAATGGGTCATGACAACATTTTAAAATAAGATAGAAGATATCAGACTGTATTGCACACAGAGCATTATTTGATGAGAATCTTGTTTTATATTTGTTTTAAATTTGTGCTTGTGTGCATGTGTGTGTGAACTGCATAACAACAGAAAAATACTTTTTGGCAAAAACTATCTGGTCGTTTTCCAATGAGTACACAAATGGATGACACCTCACAGCTACTTTTGTCCTCAGGAATGGATTTGTGGCTGAGTTTTAGTTGATGTTATGCCATTGGAAGTGTTAAGCATTCCTTCGAGGTCTGGTTCATAAAACCCACCATGCAGTCCTCTATTCTCTCACTTCCTGTATACCACCTGGAGGCTAAATGCTGAGCCCAGGCCATGATGGAAACTCTATGTTTAAGATGGTGTTCTTCATCAATGCAGATCCTTGGATGACTATGTAGAATAGACCCCCTTATCACATCTCACCCCTACCCCTAGGCACCAATGGGAATCTACAAGGATGAGAAATAAACTTCTAATATGTTATGCTACTGGAACTTGGGGCTTATCTGTTTCAGCAGACAATGTCACTTTAACTAATGGGTATTACTTACTATTAATATGTGATCAAAAGCCACTGTGAGGCATGGAGGATATTATGTTAAGTGAAATAAGCCAGACACAGAAAGACAGGTAACACATAATCTCACTTACATCTGGGATTCTAAAAAGAGTTAGATGCACAGTAACAGAGAATAGCTACCCACTCCAGTATTCTTGCCTGAAGAATTCCACGGACAGAAGAGCCTGGTGGGCTAAATTCCATGGGGTTACAAAGAGTCAGAAATGACTGAGTGACTAACACTTTCACTACTTTACCAGAGTCTGGGAGATGGGGGAAAGGGGAGATACTGTTCAAACAGTATAAAATTTTAGTTATAGAATGGGTAAGTTCTGGAGACCTAATGTATAATATGGTGACCATAGTTAATAAGAATATACCATATGCTTAAAATTTGCTAAAAGAATAAATCTCTAGAGTTCTCAACATATATGAAAAAGGTAACCATGAGAAGTGTTAGTTAATTTAATTGTGGTAATTATTTCACAATTTATACATATGCCACATCATGTTATACACTTTAAATATATACAATTTTTGTTCATTCCCGCTTCCTCCCAAAAAAGCCACTTTGAGACTATAGTGGACCTCAGACAGCTAGACCCCAGACAGCAGCACACATCTACTCCCAGGAAGCAGGAGCTGTCAAGGTAAGCCTGCAAATTCTCCTAACATAAGTCAAGCCACACTGTTGTGTCTCTTATTATGTTACCCTGGTGACCCCAGGAAAGTCAAAGGAGTATTGATACCTTTGGTTGATCGGAATTTGTGCAAATGAAACATGGGAAGGCCACTCCAAGTTGGGAAGCTGTATCAGCAAGTATGAGTAGTTAAGGCAACTTAGTGCATTTGTTTACAGTGAGCATATTCACAGCTATAACACAAAACCTGTCTACCCTACAAGATAGCTCAGCTGGTAAGAATCCACTTGGAATGCAGGAGACCCTGGTTCGATTCCTGGGTTCAGAAGATCTGCTGTAGAAGGGATAGTATACCCGCTCTGGTATTCTTGGGCTTTCCTGTGGCTCAGCTGGTAAAGAATCTACCTGCAATGTGGGAGACCTGGGTATGATCCCTGGGTTGGGAAGATCCTCTGGAGAAGGGAAAGGCTACCCACTCCAGTATTCTGGCCTGGAGAATTCCATGGACTAGTCCATGGGGTTGCAAAGAGTTGGACATGACTGAGCGATTTTCACTTTTACCCTACAAGATAGCTACCATATTTTACAGATGAAACTAAAGCACAGAGAGGTCAAATCACTTACCCAAAATCCCACAAATAGGTTATGGCAGAACTAGGGTTGAACCGTGGCATCTGGAGTTGTGGTGTGGACTGCCGGCAGTAATGACCTGGAGGGTGTTTCATCCATCATTAACTGCCTCTTCAGTATGCTGGATATTGTAGACAGCTGGCCTCATAAGATTTACCAGGAAAGGAGGCTGTTACTGACATTCAGCAATGAGTTTAAGTTTCCACTCTATGTTAATATACATCTTTATTAAACTGAACTTATTCATAGATTTTGTAGGAGGCAGCATGGTACAGGGCAGGAGTTATGAAGCATTTTGTAGAAGAAGACCCTTTTCTTCAAATAAAATTATATAGAAAACTCAATATCTAGCACATGTGGAAGCAGAGACACTCTTGTCAAAGCAGGAATAGCAGACCAGGTGCGCCACTCTCCAGGTAGCTCCTCCACTCTATTCCTCCTCATCTCAGCCCAGGGCTCTGTGGCTCACAATTTAAAACCACCAGTACAGAAGACAGAGCATGAACTTTGGGGCTGGATGGGCCTGCCTGCTTGCTTGCTTTATCATTTTACCATACACTCATTTATTCATGACTCAATAAATAGTCACTGAAGACTCTGTGCTAGACACTGGTTTATCAGCTGTGTGACTCTGACAGTCTCTCTGGGTTTCAGCGCCTCCCTTGTGTTTATACCTAGTGAGAGCTGCCTCGTAAGACTCCAGGTCACGAGACAGGCTGTAGATTCAGAATCCATTGCATGTCCTGTCCTTAGTGAGGATGCTCAGAAGATGGTCCTCCTTTACTTTCTATGCAGATCTTTAAAGTGTGATGTCATTCAAAGTAAAGCCATGTGAAAGCATATTTAATACACAGAAACACTTTAGAAACAAAGCTATGTGTTCTCACCCATTGCCCCTCTCCCTTGCAAACCTGTCCAGCTTTGAAGGCTTCCTTTTTGTTCCTTCTCACCTTCAGCTTAAGACCATGTCTCCCTCCTGCTTTTGATCACAGCCCCCAGTCACCTGTTTACTGGTCTTCTCATTTTCTCCAAGCTTATGCATGCCCAGCACACTCTTTTATCTCCTTCACAGTAGCTGATTGCAGCTGCCTGTCCCTGGCTGAGCCCTCGTTTCTCATAGTCCCTTTTATGCCCAGAGTATCCAACATCCCCTGGTTATAGGATTCTGCCTTCAACTCTTCCATTGCTTCCCTGCTGCTGGAGAACTAATCACAGACTTGTTTCAAGAGCGGCTATTAATGACAGGTTAGTACTGAATAGGCTTTCAAGAGTTTCCACTAGCAACAACTCTAAGATGTATAAAATTATATCATTCAAGTCAACAAAGAAAATTATACATTTAAAATTTTTTTCTCTAAGGTCAAATAGTTCATCCATTATACAGATAGTGCAATGGCTAAGAATGGGGGCTTTGTAGCTATACTGCCTGCTTCCAAAACTAAGCTCCTCTTTATATTAGTAGTACGACCGTTGCACAATGACTTGGCTTTCTTATGAGAAAATGAGCATATTAATAGCGCCTATCTCATCACACTATTATGATATGCAAATAAGAAAATGCTTAGAATATTGCCTGACATACAAAAAGCACTCAATCAATGTTATGTCTTATCTGGATAGTGGATGAGTAAAGCTCAGACAAATTATAAGAAATCAGACAGTTGTCAGGGTGTTTAGAAGACAGAAAATGCAGGGAAAGCATCTAGAAGGTAAACTCTTTAGCTCTTACCACAAAGCATTGGAATTATATCCATCTTCTTGGGTTTTTCCCTGTTTTCTTCCTAGGTATTGACATGGTAGGTAGGCAGTCATGGTTGTAGAATAAGTGATTAAATGAATAGATGAGAAATGAATGAGTGAGGGAGTCATTGGTAATGAAACAAACCAAATAGTCAGGTCCCTTTCCACAGTCTTTGATGCCCAGTTTATCATGTGCCGTGCCCTGCTAAGTCGCATCAGTCGTGTCTGACTCTTTGCAACCCCAGGGGCTGTAGCACACCAGGCTCCTCTATCCATGGGATTCTCCAGGCAAGAATACTGGAGTGGGTTGTCGTACCCTCCTCCAGGGGATATTCCTGACCCAGAGATTGAACCCTTGTCTCCTGAAGATCCTATATTGTAGGTGGATTCTTTACCACTGAGCCACTGGGGAAACCCCCAGTTTATCACACTTGACCCCAAACACAGGTCTTTGAGAAAGTGTTACAGTCTTTCTCAAATTAAGAATACTGTTGGTCACTGTCCCACACCCACCATCTCCCTCCCACACACACACCAAAAAGAGGATTCTCAGCTTTTCGATCTATTGTTTTGGCTTTGTGATTCTGCCCAAAGTCCTCTGTGATTTTGCTCCCCTTCTCCAGGAAGGACAGCAGAAATCCACCTGTCCGTCATAGAGAAAGCTGATGTTATTAGTAGGTCCTAGCATTATCTTGGCAAGAAACAAGTAGTGCCATGTATCTCTGTTTTCCAGAAAGACTGGAGGATGGTCAGAAGTAGACTAGCTTACTTAGGAGGAACAGGACTGAGTTTTCTTGCAGGAACTCTTAGACTTGGGTTTTATGATGGAGAGAATTTCCATGTGAGTGATAGCATACCTGCCAGTTATTTCTGTTCCATATCGACTAAAGTAAGTTCTGCTTTTCTGACATGGTGCTGATGTACAATGCAGTGGGATGAGATAGCAAGCAGGTATAATTTCATAAATCTTTCAGGAGTGGCCTGGCACAGAGGCTTTCCTTCAGTTTTCTTAGTGCACTGGAAGTGGAAGGCAACCATGCTAGAGCAAACTGTAGGTTTCAGCCACTTAGTCTAGCACAGAACATAGTGAGTTTGGTTTAGAGCAATTGCAACAATCTTGCTACGTGCAAGTACATTTTCTTATTTCTTTCAGCCACCAAGGAGGAAGGGACAGCCTGGCATAAGGGTTGAAAGAGGAGGGAGTTGTCAACAACCATATGTCCAGGCATCGTGGCAGCTGTCAGGTGCCTCCCTGACATCTGAGTTTAATGGCACTTGTTTCCCGTTGACTCTCTGTGTGACCTTGGGCAAGTTACCCTCTCTGACCTCAGAGAGCTCAACTGTAAATTGGAGGTAGTGTAGCTACCTGGCAGGGCATGAGCATTAAATGAGAGAGTGTGTATAAACTGCCTGATGCAAGGCCTGGCACAGTGAACAGCTCCCTTCATGGATCCTAACATGTTTATTAATACATCAAGGAGAATGGGGCCTCCTTGAGACCTCATGGCTGAGAAGAGGACATGCTTTGAAACAGATCTGATACATATAAAGTGTTTCTGGAATTCACAGAATGGTCAGCTTGCTTACAGCTCACATTCAGCAAACGTTTGATGACAGTAATAGATGACAGAATCTTGGGGAGCTCGCAGTTTGAGACCCCTGAGAAGAGTGAGTCTTGTGAAGAGTTTGAGGAGCCCTGTGAAACAGACTGTGTCTGCTACATTCACTTTTCTTAAAAAATAATTTTATTATTATTATTATTATTTGGCTGTGCTGGGTCTTCATTGCTTTGTGTGAGCTTTCTCTAGGTGCAGTGAGTCAGGGTCATTCTTCATTGCAGTGTGCAGGCTTCTTATTGCAGTGGCTTCTCGTGTTGAAGAGCACAGGTTCTAGGCACATGGACTTCTGTCGTTGTGGTGTGCAGGTTCTAGCTGATGGGCTCAGTAGTTGTGGTGCATGGGCTGAGTTGTTCTCTGGCATGTGGCATCTTCTCAAACCAGGAATAGAACCCATGTCCCCTGCATTGACAGGCTGATTCTTATCCACTGGACCACTGGGGAAGTCCTGCTTCATTCCCTTTCATATTCAGGTGATCTCAGAATATCTGTGCCATGAGAGAATGGAAGAGAACAAATTCAGAGCTGGTAGGGATAGGAGACACTCTAAGAAATCAGTAGAGCTGTGTTCTGCTATCAGTTTTATAATTTTATAAGCACTATAGTCAACTACATGTAGGGTATGGCCAAACAACTTCAGAAATTTGTAAGTTTCATTAATAATTGTGACTATAATTGGTTGAACAGTACTTAAGAGCCAGGCACTATATTAAGCGCTTTCTGTGGCTGTTCAGTCCCTCAGTCCTGTCCGACTCTTTGAGACCCCGTGGACTGCAGCATGCCAGGCTTCCCTGTCCAGCACCAATTCCCAGAGCTTGCTCAAACTCAATATCTGTTGAGTCTGTGATGCCATCCAACTATCTCATCTTCTGTTGCCCCTTCTCTTCCTGCCCTCAATATTTTGCAACATCAGGGCCTTTTCCAAAGAGTCGGATCTTTGCATCACGTGGCCAAAGTATTCGAGCTTCAGCTTCAGCATCAATCCTTCCAATGAATATTCAGGATTGATTTCCTTTGGGATTCATTAAGTGCTTTACAAATATCATTAAATTTAATACTTACTACAACACCATGTCAAACCAACCCCCTCTGGTTACCTTTGTTTTAGACATACCTACCTCTTACTTGGTAACTAAACCGTGACTTTTTTTGGTCTAGGCATTTGAGAACAAAGAGGAACACGTTTCTGTACAATGTGCCAGGCTTAAAATCAGGCCCTTCATGAACATTTAATTCTCAGTACAACTCAATGAAATAGTTGTTAATATTCTCAAATTGTCATAAAAAAAAAACACACAAAAACTGAAGCTTAGAGAGATTAAGAAATGTTTCCAGGCTTCACAGTAGAAAATGATTAAGCTGGAATTTCATTTGATGTCAGTTTGTCTCCAAGGCTGCATCCTGCTACATGGGGTCCCAAAGCGTTCAGCTGGAGGAAGTCATGGCAACCCACTCCAGTATTCTTGTCTGGAGAATACTATGGGCAGAGGAGCCTGACAGGCTACAGTCCTTAGGGTCATAAAGATTTGGACAGCACTGAAGCAACTTAGCATGCATACACATAAGGTGTGTAGAAGGAAATATATGGTGGAGAGAAGGCGATGAATGGTTCTTGGTTCCTCATGTTTACTAGTGGTATGAACTCTCCAGGAGAGAGCACTGATGGAAGTCCTAGAGTTAATAGCGTTTGGCATCCTTAGGGTCAGCATCCAAGTTGGCAGGGGCCAGAAATGGAGTTCTCAAAACTGCTACAGGGAAGGCAGCTCCTTCTGAAATCACTACGAGACTTCCCTGGTGGCTCAGTGGTAAAAGAATCTGCCTGCAATGCAGGAGACTCAGGAAACATGGGTTTGATCCCTGGGCTGGGAAGCTTCCCTGGAGAAGGAAGTGGTAACCCACTCCAGTATTACCTGGAAAATCCCATGGACAGAGGAGCCTGGTGGGCTGCAGTCCATGGGGTCCCACAGAGACAGCACGACTGAAGCGGCTAAGCAGGCATGGTTCTGATTCAAATGGTCGAGAAAAGACACATTTCCCCTTCTGGGTTTCTTCAGTATCTAGGAGCTGAGACCCAGGACCTGTGTCTAGGGACAGACTGGAGATGGAAGCGGAAAGGCCACTTGAGCACGTATACTCTACAGATGAAGCAGATTAGACGTGCTAACACGGTCAGGCATGGTCCTCCAGTAGTTACTCTGCTGCGTTACTGATTCATCACGATTCTGAGTTCATTTAAACAGAAACGCCACTCCCTACCGCTGAATCTCTAGGTGGGCGTGGCCCGTGGACTAGTGGCCGAAGCCCCTCCCAAGGGGACAGCTCCCCGGTTGTGCCCCCTTTCCTGTACATGTGTGTTGCAGTCACGGCCAGGCTCATGTACCACAAAGCTTCGGTTGCTTTGTCCTTTTTCCCTCATGAGACTCCTGACTTGTTGTTCCTCCTGCCCTTCGCTTTGGAGCCGCTGGATTCACTGCCCTCAACTCCTGGTCAGCTCTCACTGCAGCAGCCTCCTCCCCTCCCGCTTTTGGAACAGACACTCTCTGCTCTGCCCTGCCCTCAGCACTCACCTCCGACTTCCCTCTACTGCCCTGGGAGTCCCTTCCCAACCCAGAGCCAGTCTGTCCTGGCGTCCCAGTTATCCCTCAGCTCCACTGCATCCTGAAGCTGACACCTGTCCAGGCTTCCAGGCTCTCTGTGACTACTCGCAACCCCAGAGTCTTGGAGTGCTGGAGGTGCTTGGCAGTGAATGGATGGTTGGGGAGAGAAAGATGCAAGACAGAAAGGGAGCAGGCAAACGGAACTCTGTATACAGCTCTGCAAGGATCATTGTTACACATTATGGCTGGCTTCAGAAGGGTAAAATTAGTTGAAAATCTGTTTTTCATAGATAGATAAGTATATACTTTAACAGTTTTTCATGTTGCTTTTAAAAAAGCGACACTTTAAAAATTAAAAGTCAGCTAATTTATAGCAATAAATGTGGCAGAAAGAGAAGCTCAGTGTATTCATAGAAGCATGTTTCATATCAGTTCAATTATTAAAATATTCAGATGTACAATTATGGAATGAAAATATACTCAGTGTATGTTAAGCAGATGGTTCCCAGCTGCAGCATTTCTTTGCTCTGAATTTTGAGTCATAAAGCCCTGACATCAGGTCTTCCATGCAACATTAGGTAGAGTGTAAGTCAGCCTGATCCTGCTGGTTAAAAACTGCAATTTTTTTTTTTAATATTATTAACAGAGCTCTTATACTTGGAGAAGTTCAAACAGTACAAATAGAGCTAAGTGAAAAACTAGTCTCTTAAATTCTGTTGCCCTATCCCACCCTCCAGTCTAACTACCCCAAAGTAAGCACTTTTAACCATTTCTAATTTTACTTCATGTTCCATTGATGCAATATCTTCTCAAATATCTGAACTGCCAGCAGAACACTCTCTGTCCTGTGAAATCCCATGGACTGAGGAGCCTGTCAGACTTCAGTCCATGGGGTAGCAAATAGCTGGACACAACTTAGTGAGTAAGCAACAACAGCAGCCAGTATTGACCTCCTGTCAATAATGGTGAATTTTGTCCATTTGTACTCTTCTCACCGGACACGACTGAAGCGACTTAGCAGCAGCAGCAGCCACATTATCTTGTGAGCTCCATAAGGGCAGGGAATGTGCCTGTTAGACCTACAGACATGCTCAGCACTGTATCTCAAGACCCAGAGCGATGCTAGCATGTAGAGGGTGTTTAATAAGTAATTTTAGAATGAACTAAACAATCTGCTCAAGTATGTACTTCTGACTCAGTAAAGAGAGGGCCATCACTTGGTAAAAGTGGGCCCTTCAAAGATAATTCAGCCTCTTTCACCTCTTCTGTCATTTATGCTACTGTATTATTTTTGTAAAGTTATACCACTTGGATTTTGTTCTGTACCTATAATTATATCTCTCATGTTTTGTCTATAGATTGAGTCTAAAAAATAGAATGTCACTACCAATATTATATTGGTATAAGATTATAATTTTAATATTTAATTGTAATTATTATAATATTAAAGATAGCTATCATAATAACCATAAATGTACTAATATAAATTAACATTATATTGGCATAATATAACACTATAACTACATATTTTTCACTTATTGCAGAATCAAATTCTAATGAAATCATGTCACTAAATCTGCAGTTCCAAGGAGAATGTTCCAGTGCATGGGTCAAATGAATTCTCTTCTGACTTTATACCATTGCTCAAAATCATGTCATTTAGTTTGCTCCATCTTTGCAATGGGATTTTCTTACTTTTGTTTGTTTTTCCCAGAATTTCTAATTCTTTCTCTTTTGTGTATCAAGGGGAAAGAGTAACTTCCTTATTAAAGAGTAAAATTCTTCCTTGTCTTTAATACTATTTTTTTGATTGAAATTCATTCTTTGAGATGGTTATCTTAGAGTCCTTTGACCTCAAATTCTAACTCGGGTCAATTGTTTTATAAACTGCCTATGGAACTATCTGCTTTACATTTTATCCTTGGAATAATTCCATATTATTGCAGATCCTCCTATCCGTTTTTTCTTAAATTCCTCTTTTTTCACTTCATTTTCAGTTTCCAAGTGGATTGCCAAGTCTATTTTTTCCCCCCAAAAGATTACAGGATAAACTCTTTGACTCCTTGCAGTTCTGAAATGAACTTAGTCCCCATGGTAACTGACTGGAGCAGGAACTGGCTTCAAATGTAGATCTGCTGGAGGGCAGGTGCGCCTGCAGACTGACATTGGGTTCACTTTGTCTCACAGTGAACATTCTCGAACATGCTATTACTTGCTCGTGGTGGGTTGGCAGGAAAGAAGTCAGAGGAAGAGGGTTCAATACAAAATAATGCTAAATAGGGCTTTTCTATTGGAATGCTCACCTGAGCCAGGTGGCACAGCAGGAGCTGGGTACTTTTAGGGAGGTGTGAAGACAGAAAGGTCGTACTCCAGCTGTGCTGCTGGCCTGTGTCCTGTGCGACCATACGGTGGACCTTCTGTCTATGGGGAAGAACCCAGAGGCTCTGCTGCATCCTCTGCCTCTCCTTCCTTCCCTTGGGACAGCCATGCTGGTGGGTGCAGGGCCACAGATTCTATTTTCTCAGCGCCCTAGAGGTATAGCTAGAATGCATTCTGGCTTCCTGTATTGATAACACAGTGTCTATCATAAGTCTAAGATTTGACCCTTTGTAGCTACCTACTTTTAGTGTGCTTTATTTTTTCTTTATGGCAGTTTTCAGGAGTCCCTAGCCTTGGTGAGGTTTTGTACCAATGTATATGTATCTTTTTTTATTCATGCTACTCACCATGAATAAAAATGGATTCATTTCATTCTGAGATGAACACATTTCATTCTGAAGATTTGAGGGGTTTGCTTTTCGGCTCTGAGAAATTTATTTATTTTTATTCCCCCAATTATATTCTCTTTGCATTAATTGGATTCGATTTTGAGGTGATGGATGTTGGACACTTGGCTTGGTGCTTCGTCTTTCATAGATTATATTCTTTTTCTTTAATTCTGTGAGTTTCCCTGGTGGCTCAGATGGTAAAGGATATGTCTGCAACGTAGGAGACCCGGGTTTTATCCCTACGTTGGGAAGATCCCCTGGAGAAGGAAATGGCAACCCACTCCAGTATTCTTGCCTGGAGAATTCCATGGACAGAGGAGCCTGGTGGGCTACAGTCCATGGAGTCACAATGAGTCTGGACATGATTGAAGGACTAACACACACATAAGAGCTTAACAGTTTCCTTAGCCTTATTATCCAGCCCTACTATTAGACTTTTATAGCAGGAATCACATTATTTTCTAAATGTTATACTTTTCAGCAGACTATTCATGTTCTGTTGTCTTCTCAAATACCTGAGCTGCCAGCAGAACACTCTCCAGGAAGGGCTGCAGCACACGGGGAAGTTTTGCTCCCAAGTGGAGATTCAGGGTAGGTCCAAGCTCTGAATNGAGCCTGGTGGGCTACAGTCCATGGAGTCACAATGAGTCTGGACATGATTGAAGGACTAACACACACATAAGAGCTTAACAGTTTCCTTAGCCTTATTATCCAGCCCTACTATTAGACTTTTATAGCAGGAATCACATTATTTTCTAAATGTTATACTTTTCAGCAGACTATTCATGTTCTGTTGTCTTCTCAAATACCTGAGCTGCCAGCAGAACACTCTCCAGGAAGGGCTGCAGCACACGGGGAAGTTTTGCTCCCAAGTGGAGATTCAGGGTAGGTCCAAGCTCTGAATTAGCAGGTACTAAGAATTGCCACCATCCTCTGGATCATGGAAAAAGCAAGAGAGTTCCAGAAAAACATCTATTTCTGCTTTATTGACTATGCCAAAGCCTTTGACTGTGTGGATCAC
>SJYB01006781.1:0-30409 GCA_006408585.1 Antidorcas marsupialis
CATCAGGATTATGAGCACCAGAACTTTATTCCAGAATCTAGTTCAGTGTTTGTTTGTTTCAGTAGGGGGTAAATCAGTTTACATCTAGGATTTTGCTCAGGAACGTCCCCAGCAAGTATCATGTCGCCGCCCTAATGCTCATTCCCACAGGATGTCTTGGGTCTGGCAAGTCCAACCCCTCATTCACTACTAGCCACACGGGACCTCTTCAAGCCCTGCCAGGGTTCTGGGAATGAAAAGACGCGTGAGGCATGATCAAGACTCAGAAGGATTTTACTTTCAGAATTACTTCTGAGGGATGGGCATTACCTCCAGGGATTACCTCCTGACACATTTTATGACCTCACTTCCGTTTTAAAAGAATAAGAAGCACACGTCAGAGTTCAACACACACCCAGGTACTTACTCTGTGAGGCGGGTGTTAAGTTCTCCAACGTCATGCACGTCAAACCAGCCTATCTCCTGTTGCATGATGGCATGAAAAAACTGTTTTCTGATTCTGTGTACTTGTCTTCCAGCGGCCAGACACCAGAACGAGACCTGGATGTAAGCGGCAATAAGCACGCCAGCACCAATTCCAGAGTAATAGTAGGCGTACCTGGAAAANATTTACTTTCAGAATTACTTCTGAGGGATGGGCATTACCTCCAGGGATTACCTCCTGACACATTTTATGACCTCACTTCCATTTTAAAAGAATAAGAAGCACACGTCAGAGTTCAACACACACCCAGGTACTTACTCTGTGAGGCGGGTGTTAAGTTCTCCAACGTCATGCACGTCAAACCAGCCTATCTCCTGTTGCATGATGGCATGAAAAAACTGTTTTCTGATTCTGTGTACTTGTCTTCCAGCGGCCAGACACCAGAACGAGACCTGGATGTAAGCGGCAATAAGCACGCCAGCACCAATTCCAGAGTAATAGTAGGTGTACCTGGAAAACAACAAGAACGCTGCACGCACACCACTTTCTCATCAACGCACCATCCCCAGCAGAGCCCCCGCCTGCCCTTTTCAGTCATCTGGCAACTGTGCCCTCCTTCAAAGCAGCGCTGATGGTCAGCGTCCAACCACGGCTACCCTGGCAGAATGTGTCATGGTGAAGAGCATGCTTTCTGTTTTGGCTCAAATCCCAGCTCTTAACTGCGATACAGGCTGACTTCACCTTTCGAAGTCCCAGTTTTCTAACTGGCAAAATGGAGATGAGAACTGTAACACAGTGGGCCTTCCCTGGTGGTCCAGCAGTTAAGACTCCATGCTTTCATTGCCAAGGGCAGGGGTTCAATCCCTGATTGGGNTGACTTCACCTTTCGAAGTCCCAGTTTTCTAACTGGCAAAATGGAGATGAGAACTGTAACACAGTGGGCCTTCCCTGGTGGTCCAGCAGTTAAGACTCCATGCTTTCATTGCCAAGGGCAGGGGTTCAATCCCTGATTGGGGAACTAAGATCCCGTATGCCTCATAACATGGCCAAGAAAAAGAACAGTAACACAATAATATATAAAAACACTTGCATCTGTGCCTGGCACCCAGTTAGCATGTAGAGAATGCCAGTTAGACGTAAGTGGTGCCTAAGAACATCACAGCATTAGGTGAGGTCTGCCAGTGTCATCCTGCACACCTGGATTACCCCTCTATCAGCTGATGAACACTTAGGATGGTTTCTGCATATTGGGTAATGGAAAGAAGGGACAGAACTTGCCAGAAAGTGAAACCAAGAGGTGGAGATGGTCACCTGACCTTTTGGGTTATTAATCTGCCAAAAGACAACTGAGAATAAAAAATGTTTTTATATCATCTGCCCAACTGGCCATCATGATTTATCCTGAAATGCTTAGTGAATCAAGTAGCAGGCCCCCCAGTTTAAATTCTGATAAAAAAAATGATCTTCTAAAACCACACCCTTGATCACCTAGAAATGCCAAATTTGTATTTCCTTATCTGAGTCTTCATACAGAAAAAAGCGAACAACTCATGTGCCTCACTAAGCAATTACTTTTTAGGTAAAAACAAACATTCAAAAATGAAATACAGGATTCCAATATTCCCACTTTTAAAAGTTCACAACTTGCCACCCTCAAAGAAAAAACTTATATGAATCAGGCAGAAACTATAAAAATGGTGATGTAGTAACCAGATAGTAGCTGATATGGATGCTCACAGCCTGATGTAAACATATCTTCCCCAAGTTATACCTGCTAATGTACAATGTCTTTATCAGAGAAGATAGAATTAGAATACTAAATTTTAGTTAATAGATAACTCAATATTTATTATCCAAGTGTTAATGATACAGCAAGATAGCTAAAAAGAAGCCTCATTTAACAAGTGGAACATGTGTTTTGAAAATGAGCTAATGTATTGTAAGCCACCAGGCTACGTTTACTCAGAAAAAAATACCTGTATTTAAGCATTTATAAGATGATTACAGGCTTCCTGGGAGGTTCACATGCTAAAGAATCCACCTGCTATGCGGGAGACCTGGATTCGATCCCTGGGTTGGGAAGATTCCCTGGAGAAGCTAACAGCTACCTACTCCAGTGTTCTGGCCTGGAGAATTCCATGGACAGAGGAGCCTGGCAGGTTACAGTTCATGGGGTTGCAAAGAGTTGGACATGACTGAGAAACTTTCACTTTGAAGATGATATAAGACACTATTTTTCATCAATATTAAAAAAGTGCCTCTCCATAAGAGAGGTGTTTGCTTCTCAACTTTCAAAACATGGTCAAATATGTCCATTTTCTTCAAACCTACTAGAGTACCTACAGGATAGTGTGAAATCATTTTCTTCTGAATCACCAACTCATGTCTTTGGACATGTTTTATAAGCTGTTCTGATAGCAAACTTCAAGGTAAGTAAATCATTAATGAAAGCTTCCAAAGTGAGTTAAGGTTAAAAGGACTATATTTATTCTGGAATGTCTTGTTTCATTGTTCAGAATAAGATGCTATATTTTTAAAAATCCTATTAACTGATCTCATTACATCATGACTAAAGCTATTCAAGAAGCAAACTTACAAAGCCATTGCAAATAATGTGATTCTTAACTGCATTTTAAACAGGCTCACTTTGAACCCCTCTAATTTCCCAGCAGATGATATTCTATATTTACCAATGCATACATCAGTCTGATCCAGGCTTAGCCTTCACTTTAGAGTNTTCCTCCCAGTTCTTTGGTTCTTTCTTGTGTCCCCTTTGCCTGTGAACTTAGAGCTCCTCCACCTCCAATCCTTGGAGTCAGTGGTATTGTTGGCCTTTCTCTAGTCTCACATGGCCATTTCTAAATTGTTGTCATGCAAAACTCCTTTCATATTTGTTTCATTCTGCACAGTTATAATGCCTTCTCTCCATTGGCAGCGATATACCTTCTATTAATTTCTAGTCATTTCTGCTGCTCCATTGAGAACCTTGGCATTTGATTGCTTCTCCTTTGTTCAGCTATACTCTCTGCATTCTTTTATTTTTGTCACCTTATTAAAGTCTCCTAGGTACCACATTCTTTGATCTCTTCAGTTCCAACAGCCTTCATCCCTACCTTCCTTTAGTAGATTACACTATGAACAAAGACCTTTGGTTTATCATCTGGGTGGACGCCCATCTCTGCTGCTATAAACTCAGATAAACCTCTTCCCCCTGCTCCCCCCAACTACTTCTGATCCTTCTTGCTTGGCCATTCTTCCTTAGTATCCTTTTTTTTGATTTGAGTATTTATTTTCTATTGCTGCTGGAACAAAGTACCGCTAGCTTAGTGGCTTAAAACAACACAAATGTATTATTGTATAGTTCTGGGGCTCAAAGTCTCACTGGGCTAAAGTCCAGGTGCCATCAGGGCTGGATTCTCCTCGTGGCTCCAAGAGGGAATGTTTCCCTCCTTTTTCAGCTTCTACAGGCTTCCTGCCTTCTTGGACTCCTGGCCTCTTCCTTACTTCACTCATCATTTCTCCTACTACTGACTCTGATCCCCGTGGCTCCCTCTTATAAGGATCCTTATGATGACATTGAGCCCACTTGGATAATCCAGGATAATTTCCCCATCTCAGTATCCTTAATGTCAGCAAAGTCCTTTTTATCACGTAAGGAAGCATATTCACAGGTTCCTGCGATTAGGATGTGGTCAAGCTCGGGAGGTGGGGCATTGTTCTGCCTCCCACTCCTGCTCTGGACCTGGTTTTGTCAACCACTCTCTACCTCCTAGTCCCCCTGGTTCACGTTAGCTCCTCTACAAATCATCCTACCCATGGTAGTCACATCAAGTCACCTGAGTTCCTGCCTGAAAACCCTCTAAGGAAGGCCTTTGTTTTACACTCAGATGGGAGGTTTAGCATAAAAACAAACTCCCTCCTCTGGCCATCAGAGGCCATCTAAGCCTGAGCTCCATCTCATCTCTGATTTCGTGCCAGACAGGGCTCCTCCACCTTCTTCTGGCCACAGTGGTCATCATGTCTGGTCCTTGAAACACACAGGGCTTGTATTCACCCCAGGATCTTTGTGTGTGTTCTTTCTGCCTGGGATCCTCTGTTCCCAGATTGTCACATGACTTTTTCCTTCCTATGACTGCTGACTCAGCTCGGATGTTGCCTTTTCATAGTGACTTCCCCTGCCCCACCAATCTGAGCCAGCTACCTGTCACCATGACACCTCACCCTGTATGATATTTCTCCTGAGTAATTAACCACTGTCTGGTTTCTTGTTTATGTTTGTCTTTTCCCTGAATCTATGCTCCGTGAGCACAGAGTGGTTTGGTGTGTTTTCTTCATTGCTGTGCTCCAGGATCCTAGAACAGTGCCTGGAACTTTAATAGGGACTTGCATGCTGAATGAATGTTAAATATTGTGAATGATTGTTAAATATGTCTATTTTCTCTTTATCTGCATATTAGTAAAATAGAAGCTTTATGAGGAGTGATAGCTTGTCTTAGTCACTATAGCTAGTACCTACAACCATGCTTGATCCTTCAGTTCAGTTCAGTTGCTCAGTCATGTCCGACTCTTTGTGATCCCATGAATCACAGCATGCTAGGCCTCCCTGTCCATCAGCCCACTCCCCTTACTGTGTCCTCTTCTCATCAGGTTTGCATCTCAGGAGCTCACTCTTTTTTTCTTGTGATTTGCCTGCAATTAAAGAGTTTATGCAGATCTGCTCTGCTCCTTGGGAAGCATGTATCTAACTCATTGCTCTCCCTTTCCTTCTCACTGTGGAGGCCTAATTGGTTTCCCAGGTGGTTCAGTGGTAAAGGATCTGCCTGCTGCTGCAGGAGATGCAGATTCGATTCCTCTGTTGGGAAGATCCCCTGTAGGAAGAAATGGCCACCCACTCCAGTATTCCTGCTTGAAGAATTCCATGGACAGAGGAGCCTGGTGTCTCTAGTTGATGGGGTTGCAAAGAATCAAACATTACTGAGAATGCACACAGGCATGGAGGCCTAATTACATTAATACCAGTTAACATTAATGCTAGTGCTGTTAGGCAGCAGATACTTGACCCAAGCCACTTTCTGAAAGCAACAAAACATGTTTCCTCAATGGTGTCCTCAGAGGTACCTTTGGCAATCATGGTGTTTTAACCAAGAAAAATCTTGAGCTGAAAAGTAGCTTCCACTCTTGGGATTCAGAGTCACAAATACTGTATTTCTTACACTGAGCTGTTCTCAGTTCAGTTGCTCAGTTGTGTCCAACTCTTTGCAACCCTATGAATCGCAGCTCGCCAGGCCTCCCTGCCCATCACCAACTCCCGGAGTTCACTCAAACTCACGTCCATCGAGTCGGTGATGCCATCCAGCCATCTCATCCTTGGTCGTTCCCGTCTCCTCTTGCCCCCAGTCCCTCCCAGCATCAGAGTCTTTTCCAGTGAGTCAACTCTTTGCATGAGGTGGCCAAAGTACTGGAGTTTCACCTTTAGCATCAGTCCTTCCAAAGAACACCCAGGACTGATATCCTTCAGAATGGACTGATTGGATCTCCTTGCAGTCCAAGGGACTCTCAAGAGTCTTCTCCAACAGCACAGTTCAAAAGCATCAGTTCTTCAGCACTCAGCTTTCTTTACAGTCCAACTCTCACATCCATACATGACTACTGGAAAAACCATAGCCTTGACTAGACAGACTGACCTTTGTTGGCAAAGTAATGTCTCTGCTTTTTAATATGCTATCTAGGTTGGTCATAACTTTCCTTCCAAGGAGTAAGCATCTTTTAATTTCATGGCTGCAGTCACCATCCTCAGTGATTTTGGCGTCCCCAAAAATAGAGTCTGACACTGTTTCCACTGTTTCCCCATCTATTTGCAATGAAGTGATGGGATTGGATGCCATGATCTTAGTTTTCTGAATGTTGAGCTTTAAGCCAACTTTATCTTGTGAAGAAGTCTCCTCTTTGACTTTCATCAAGAGGCTTTTGAGTTCCTCTTCATTTTCTGCCATAAGCGTGGTGTCATCTGCATATCTGAGGTTACTGATATTTCTCCTGGCAATCTTGATTCCAGCTTGTGCTTCTTCCAGCCCAGCGTTTCTCATGATGTACTCTGCATATAAGTTAAATAAGCAGGGTCACAATATACACCCTTGACGTACTCCTTTTCCTATTTGGAACCAGTCTGTTGTTACATATCCAGTTCTACTGTTGCTTCCTGACTTGCATACAGATTTCTCAAGAGGCAGGTCAGGTGGTCTGGTATTGCCATCTCTTGAAGAATTTTCCACAGTTTGTTGTGATCCACACAGTCAAAGGCTTGGGCATAGTCAATAAAGCAGAAATAGATGTGTTTCTGGAACTCTCTTGCTTTTTCCATGATCCAGCGGATGTTGGCAATTTGATCTGTGGTTCCTCTGCCTTTTCTAAAACCAGCTTGAACATCTGTTATAGATCTCTGTAATGTTCCAGAATGTCCTGTGCATCTCACAAAGCCCTCGTATGTAAGAGAAGAAGGAAGATGAAATCAGGCATGTTCAAGGTGGTATGGCTGTAAATTGGTACCGCCGTGGAAAACAGTATAGAGGTTCCTCAAAAAAGTAAAAATAGAACCACACTTCTACTCTTGGGTATAGATCCAAAGAAAGTGAAAACATTAATTTAAAAAGCTCTCTGTACCCAAGAGTTCTTAATGATATTATTTACAATTGCCGAGATGTGGAAGTAACTTAATTGTCCATTGACAGATGTATGAAGAAGATGTGGTATACACACACACACACACACATACATACAATAGAATACTATTGAGCCATAGAAAGAGTGAAGTTATGACTTTTGCAGCAACATGAGTGGACCCAGAGTGTATTAGGCTTAGTGAAATAAATCAGAGAAAGACCAACACTGTGTTATCAGATGTGTAATCTGAAAAATAAAATAAATGAATATAACAACAGAAACAGACTCACAGGTACGGAGATCAAGAGTATTATCTGTGGGGAGAGGAAAGTAGGTGGGGCAAGATAGGGGTAGAGATTAAGAGGTATAAAACAACTGTATAAAATAAGCTATAAGGATGTATTGTACAGAATAAGGAATATAGCCATTATTTTATAATAAGTTTAGTTTATAATCCATTAAATTATTGAGTAACTGTTGTACACCTGAAGCTAATACAGTGTAAATCAACTATAGTTTAATTTTTTATAAAGTGGCTAGACTAAGTCCAATATAAAGAATGTCAAAACTCAAAAAAAAAAAAAAAGATGCAGGAATTGCCTGCTTCTCTTAGGTTTTTAGCCCAAGGTGGTTGCAATAGTAGTCTACAGATAACTGTTTAGATTTTGGATACATTTGGAAAGTAGAGTTAACCATCCATGACATTGTGCTAATTGTTCCTATTGTCTGTATTTTCTCCTTTTTCAGTTTCGCTATTCAGATTGGCTTGATAGGTTGTATATGGTGCTGGGGACTTTGGCTGCCATTATCCACGGAGCTGGACTCCCCCTCTTGATGCTAGTGTTTGGAGACATGACGGATAGCTTTGCAGGTGCTGGAAACTTCGGAAACATAACGTTTCCAAACATGACTAATGGAAGTAAGTGTTGTTTGTGGTACTGATTTTTTTGAAAGCTTGATGAAAAATCATTGACTCACAGTGAAGTTTGTGGAGTCCTCACCAAGTATGCATGAGTGTGTTTAGTGCTGCGGGAGATGGAGGGGTCTGAGCTATAGTTCATATCTGTAATGAATTTGAGAAGATGATATTCACAATCATTAGAACATACAGTGAAAGTGGTGGTNATTTTTTTGAAAGCTTGATGAAAAATCATTGACTCACAGTGAAGTTTGTGGAGTCCTCACCAAGTATGCATGAGTGTGTTTAGTGCTGCGGGAGATGGAGGGGTCTGAGCTATAGTTCATATCTGTAATGAATTTGAGAAGATGATATTCACAATCATTAGAACATACAGTGAAAGTGGTGGTAGAGATAGATAGGAAAAGAGAGAGCTCTGTGAAGTCGGAAATATCCCAGGCAGTTTCAGGAAAAGGTATTGGAACCTATTCTGGTATTTGAATATTAAGCAGGAATCAGTTAAGCAGTTCCCTGACCTATTGATTATGGGTACAAGAGACAGGAATCCAAGATGATTCTAAAGTTTTTAGTCTGAGAAACAGCATAAGCTGGATGCAGTTACTAACAATTGAGATGAGGAAGATAGAGGGAGATCAGTTTTGGCAGTAAATACCAGAAATTTAATTTTGGGCATCATCACAGGTTGGGCTTTTTGGAAACATGGAAATGGAGAAATGGGGACCAGAGAAGCTGTGTGTGTGTTTAGGATGGGAGAATGACAGCTTGTTTGTATTCTAACAGAAATTATCCAAGATAGAAGAGAAAGTGATGCTTTCAGAGAGAAAGAGAGATTCGTTTGAGTGCTGTCCTTGAGAAAGGAAGGAAACTTAAGCTTCAGAGGAAATACTTGCTTGAAGTATAGGCATGAATAGTTCACCAACAATAACGGGTGAGAAGACAGAGTATTTGAGTGTCAGTGCCCAAAGGTTGGTATACTGGGACATGAGGATTTGTAGAACTTGTCTTCTCAGTCAAATAGGAAGCAAGACATGTGGCTGATCAAGAAAGGAAACCTAAAATAAGTTCTGGGAATTCCCTGGCCATGTAGTGGTTCGGATTCCACAGTATGCTGAGGGCCCAGATTTAATCCTTGGTCAGGGAACTTAAAAAATCTCCTAAACTGTGTGGCATGGCCAAAAAATAAAAATAAAAAACTAAAACAAGTTTCTTAGCAGAGTGAGAAAGTGAGTGGACTAGGGTGTCACACACTTTCACGTCCTTGAACTTGACTGAGGAGAAACTGGCTCATAATTGTGAGCTCCCAAGTCACCTCTGGTCAAGTGTACATTGATTTTGACTAAACTGCACAAAGACTTACAGTCTGATGTGCACTCAAGTCATGGGAACCTTGAAGAGGCCTGTTTGTGCATTCCAGGATTTAGTGACATAGATTTTGCAGGACCTGTAAGTCTCTGATGATTGCTATGAATCCCTTCGCCCAGAAATATGCACGTAGATATGAATGCCATTTGGGGGTCTTTATGGATCTTCTGATACCTGTCTGTCGATCCCAGCAACATTTTTTGTGTGTGTGATCCTGAAGAGCACATTCTTTACCCTGTGGCAGGACTGCTTCAAATCATGTGAATGCCGGTAATGAGTTGGGCTAGAGAATCTTTCTGTGTGTCTGAGCTCTGTAAAATTCTCATGTGTTTGTTAAGCCCCTCCTGAGGGACCGGCCAGAAGATGTTGCACCACCTTTGGACTGGCACCTTTCTTTCACAGCAGTCACCAAAAGGAAATGCTAAGGGCTCTCTGTGTTCATTGGTTCCCGTGCATGCTGTAATTTAGCAGTATTCTTTGGAGTTGTTACCACCTTACAATGCAAGAATCTTTCAGTGCTCTGTGGTAGCTCAGCCGATGTTATATGTACATCTGTGACCCCTATTGATGTTACTCATTTTTTAATTCAGTCCAGACACACACATTGATCTAACTGTGGGAGGTGTTCCACGAGCCGTGCTGTGTACCTTTGTGCACTCCATGGAGGGCCAGTGCTGAACCCAGCTGTGCTAGTCGGGAAATACTGGGCTGTTAATGCACCTGTTGAAGGCTGGCCCAGTCTGGGAAGAGTGGACTGTCACATGGCTGCCTGTAGCTGGCAGAGCTGAGCTCATATGGGCCACAGTAAACGCACCTGGAGCTGTGTGGATCGGTCTCTTTCAAACTTTATTTTTTTTAATGTTTTTGTATAAGTCTATTTTATATAATGTTTAAAGGTCATTTTCCATTTCCAGTTATTATAAAGTACTGACTAGTCCTGGTGCTATACAGTACATCCCTTGTAGCCCGTCTTAGACCCAGCAGTTTTGTACCTTCCCCTCCAAGCCCTGTGCTGCCCTCCCCTGCTCGCCCCCCTCCACTGCTGACCACTGGTTTGTTCTTTGTATCTGTGAGTCTGCGTCTCTTTCATCATGTTCACTAGTTTGTTGGGTTTTGTTTTAGATTGCGCATATAGTGGGTAATATCAAACAGTATTTGTCTCTGTTTTTGACTTATTTCACTTAGCATAATGCCGTAGAAGTTCACACATGTTGCTGCCAGTGTCAAAATTTTGTTCTCTTTTGTGGCTCAGTGGTAATCTATCATATATGTATATCTACACCACATCTTCTTTATCCATTTATCTGTCAGTGGACACTTAGGTTGCTTCCATATCTTGGGCAACTGCAAATAATGCTGCTATGGACATTGGGATGTGTGTTCAACTGGTCTTTTTTTTTTTAACTGCATTAACATTTGCATACATTTTATCTCAATCACTGAAAAATTACTTGGCCCTTACTTTCATAAGAAAATATTCGATCTCTTTAAGTAGGAGTACTAACCATTACTGTGTCTTGGCTTTGCCTGGTCCATATTTACATGTGAGATGGACAGTAACCTGACTTGTTCCCTAGTAGCGTATATAAGTTTTCGAAATGGTTCAGCTGTGGAGACTTGCTCCTCCTCGGCGTGCATCTTCACAGATGTTCGGATCACAGAGTTTCCACCTGGGGATGTAGTTCATGTTGCATTCCTTGCCAGCCCTTCCCGTTCAGCTCCCTCTTCCAGTCTTGGGGAAATTTAGAGGAATATTTGGACGTTTTGTCTCTGTCTCTGCTACCTTCTTAAGAGATTCTGTATCCAGTAGTTAAAGGGCTGGCTCTGGAGCGTAGGACTGCCTGGCTCTGAAACTCCACCTTTGCCACTTTTTGGTTAAGAGGATGGGGGATTATTTTCATACTTTAATTTCCTCATGTTTGGAACAGTTAGATAGCAGTAGAACCTACTTCATAGAATGGCTGTAGGATTAAATGGATTCCTCACTTAAGGCTCACAGAGGAGGGTTCAGTCATGAAAAAATGCTCAGTAGTTGTTAATATTTGTTATAATTATCAATAAGAAGCTCATGCTTCCATGTTCCTCACAAATGAACCTTCAAAGCTTGCAATGATATGGTTCCTTATTTCATCTTTTCAGAACTCTGTGATACTCAGTTTTTAGAGTTGTTGAAAGGCATATGGCAAGTCACTCAGTACGTGTTATAAATGTGAAGCTGTCCTTTTCAGGTGCTTTTCCTTAGTAACTATGGACTGCTAGCCATGCCTTTCAGGGAAGGCAAGGGCCTCAAACTATGGCCCGTGGGCCATATCTGGCCTATTGCCTCTTTTTATGCCATCTGTGAGCTTAGAATGATATTTGCATTTTTAAATCACTGGGAAAAAAATGAAAGAAAAATATTTTGTAACACATTATAAAATAATTTGAAACTGAAATTTCATTATCTACACATAAAGTGCTATGGAACACAGACATGCCCTCTTGTTGGCATAGTGTCTATGGCTGCTTTCATGGAAGCCACAGACATGACTGTACTGTTTATGGCTGCTCCCTTTAGGGGAGTTTAGGATGGAGATCAGAAAGGAGGCACTCTGTGCCCTGGAGAACCGCCAGAACAGGTCTCAGATAGATGTCTTCAGGATTTGATCTTAGGAGCCCAGTTCTCACATCTCATATCTAGAAAAGCACTTCTTTCCTTCATGGTGACATTAGTTTCTCTTGACTAGCAGAAACCTTTGCAAACATAAGTGCTTGATTGCGTGAACTTCCCCTTTACCAAAACTGAATATATGCTGTCCTTCCCTCGCCACTTCTTTGGAGCCGTTTCTCAGAGCTGTCTGAGGTGCTGTCTCCCAGACTATAGCCCTCATTTTGCCTAAAATAAAACTTAGCTCACAGCTCTCTCGTGCATTTTTTAAAAAGTTGACAGAGTGCTCTATGTACCAGCAATAGTGTGTGTCCTGAAGAAGCATTTCCAGCCCCCAGGAAACTTGGTATAATGGGTGGAACGGACAGGAAGCCAACCAATGCAGTTGGATATGAGTAGTGCTATGATACAGAGATGCACAGACTACTTGGGAAGGAAAGGAGGGGTGTTTGGCTCCATCTAGGATTCATGGAGAAGGAACTGGCAACCCACTCCAGTGTTCTTGCCTGGAGAATCCCAGGGACGGTGGAGCCTGATGGGCTGCCGTCTGTGGGGTCGCACAGAGTCGGACACGAGTGAAGCGACTTAGCAGCAGCAGCAGCAGCAGGAATCATGGGAGGCTTCCAAGAGGAGGTGATAACCAATTTGGTCAGTTGGTATCTCTCTCATGCACAAAGTAGACATGTTCTGTGTAACAAGTGAAACCATTTAAAAACATTTGTTAAATAAAAAACAAAGCTAATACCCTTCTCTCACCACTACTCCTGTTTGCCTCTTCCCTGTCATATATCCTTCTGTGTCTTTATGATTTATCTCTCCAGTAATTTTTACCCTAGGACACTCAGTAGTCTGTTATAAACCTGTTTGCAGATTCAGACTTCCAGATGTCCTGAAGTTTTGTCTGGAAGGGAAGGATTTCAAAGGTGTTGATATTGGTCCTGAAGATGAGGGCAAGCGAACTTTCTGATGCTTCTGGTGGGAGAGTCAGCCTTCTGGGACCCCAGACACTCTCAGACCTTTCTTCTTGTCCTTCTCAAGGTAGAAGCTCGTGACCTCTTCATGGGGACAGACTAGGTACCAGAGCCTCCTTGTTGGACAGGCAGTATTCCTTGCTTAAGGAAGCTTGCATTTACTAAGGCTCTTGAAAGTCTGGGATTTTTACAATAAACATAGGCTTTAACTAGATAGTCATAAAAGCTTTAGAGCGAGCATGTCCTTCTCTGCTGCTGTAATAGACCCGTTATAATCTTTCTCTTCTCGTAACACCTTTCTCTAATTATCTTTTTGTTGTGGACCTGATTTCCTGATATCCTCCCTTGCATCTCCATCCTATTAAATTTTGCCTTTGTTTTGAAATCTCTGTTGACTTGGGCCTTGTGAACTCTGGTCCTCCTGTGTGCACAGAGCTTAACCAGTGCTGCGGTCTGTAGTATCCTGTGAGCTCTCATCTTCCTCATGAGACTCTGCACTGCCGGAAAATGAGCCTGAATAAAGGGGATTGTCAGTTTTAGACATGTTGTGTTAAAGGTGACAGGTTGGGTACAAGTGCAAACGATGTCCAGGCAGTTGAAGGTACGAGACTGGATCTTGGCACAAAGAGTAGGCCTAGAGATCTGGCATCACTTGGGTTGAAGGGACGATAAATCTCCAGGGCCAAGATTTATTGGGCATTTAATATATTCTAGGCACTCTTATTAGTGCTTTATGTGTGTTAACACCTTTATTTCTTCATGGGCATGAGGTTGATACTGTTATTATCTATACATTACAGAGGAGGAAACCAGGGTTCAGAGGGCTGAGTATATTTAATTGACTGAGATTATAGAGTTACTTACTATTTGAACCCATGCAGACCAGCCCCAAGTCCAAGGAATCAGGTAGACAGAGGGAGACCCAGAAAGGAAGACACTGTGGATTACATGTTAATCCAGAAATGAAAGTGCTGCCATGGCTCATGGTGTGAATGTCACCCAGAGGTACCCTGAAAATAAGCTCTTGATTATTTGTCTCTAGGGGTTCAATTAATGGTACATGGATGACTTTTCTTTTTCTCCATAACTATATCTTGGCTGGTTCTGTTTAGTCTCCTACCAGACTGTGGACTGAGGAAGGGAGAAAAGGAGACATTCAACTTCTAAGACAAGTCAATAATTCAGGGAAAGAGGAAAAAAAAAAAGTAGAAATAACTTACTTTTCTATTTATCTTTTACCATTTCTACTCTTATCTCACTAAAACTCATATGAGGAACATGAAAACTATTTGTGAAATGCCAGTAATCAAAATAGTATCTATATTCTGCTGCTTAAACTATGAACGTATAAAGAATATGCAGATGTTGGGTGTGTGTCCTTGGTGCTGAAAATTAGAAAACACTGCTGCCAGTGTCGTCAAGGCCAGCATGATGAGTGTGCTTCCCACTAGAATGATAGCTGATATTTCAGTTCTAAGTACTTCGTAAAAATTTCCGTGGTGGTTTTTTTATTTGCTCAAGGATTTCCTCTGCTCCCAACTATTTCATTGGAAAAATTCTTAGAGAGAAATCAAATACTAAATAATGGCAAAGTATTTTGCAGTAAGTATATTGTTTAGTGTGGCAGTTTATTTTTTAAGTTTGAGTAAAAACTCAAAATATGTCTAATTTTTCTAGAATAATAGTAGTAGTGTAGAATAGTCAGATTTTTTTGTTTGTTACCATGAGGGAGATGCTTTTTTAAAAAGTAGGTTAGTTACAGTGTAAACTCTATAAAAAGTAGCAAAAAATGAAAATAGATAATACCTGACCGGTTCTAGGTGCTTAAGAAGTGAGATGAATAAATGAGAGACCAAATCACAGAATTTTATGGGTGAAAAAGAGCCCAGAGAATCATCTGGCCCAAACCCATACTTTTGTAGATGTAGAAACCAGTGCTCAGGAAGTTGAGCCAACGTGCCCAGAATGGAATTGCTTGCTAGGGGCCATTGCTGAATTCCTGGGCCAGGAATCCTGCCTTTTATTCTGGTATTTTCCCCACTGTGTTGGTGGTTTCAAATTCTGCCTAAAATTGAAGCAAGCGCTTTAAACCCACCTTTGCATTTGGTCTTTTCTCTCCCTAGGACGCCACCCTGTGGACTTACATATTAGTGTATCAGGCAGGGCAGCCCCAGGGCACCGCTCCTCAGCCGGGAGTGACTGTGGCTCCCAGAGTCCCCTCGGTCGCCTGTGATGAGCCCAGCCGCCCTGAGTGGCAGGCAAGTGCCAGAGGGGAGTGGCCGTCTAAGCAGAAGGCCCGGCTGCTCTTGCTTGTGTCTGATGGAGCTTCCTGCACAAGACGCCGGGGAAGCTGAGTCACAGCATTCCTGAGCCAGAGCAGCCCTGACAGGCCACTGAAGGCAGTGGCTCACTCATGCCTGTGATCAGAGAGTCCTCCTGTGTGAAGGATGTCAGTCACAGAGGCTGCCCGGGGAAGGCAGCTCCCAGAGAGGCCTCCTTGGTTGAGAGTGGTGGGGGGGGGCCTCTGCTGATTGTCTCTCGACCACCCGGCAGCAGTGCTGAAGTCGCCGCCTATGTTGCTGCCACATACGTCCCTGCTCAGCCTGTGCCGAGTCATCCTTTCTCTTCCCAATTCCTCTCTGTGCGTCCACTCACCCCCGCCCACTAGTATCCAGTTCTCCACACACTCTCACGAGGAGCTTTTAAAAATTTTTTTTGAAAAAATGTGTGTGGCCGTTCCGGATTTTAGTTGCAACGTGCTGACTCTTAGTTGCTGCATGTGAGAACCAGCTTCTTGACCAGGGACTGAACCCGGGCTTCCTGCACTGGGATTGCTGAGTCCTAGCCACTGCACCAGCAGGGAAGTCCCTAAGAATGAGCTTTTACAAACATAGGACGGTGACATCTATGCGCAATGGTTTTCCATAGCCTGGAATAAATACGTCTTCCATTGGCCTACTTGGCCCACCAGATCTGGCCCCCTCCTGCCTCGTCAGTCCCATTGCTCATTGCTTTCTGAGTACAACCCACCCACTGTTCTGCCCCAGCTTCTTATCATTCATTTCTCTCTCAGAAAGACCTTCGTCCCCAGTCCACTCCAAAGTTACTGTAGCATCACTGCTTTATTTCTCTTTTATGAGTTATTATACTTATCTTATTGATTTATTGAGTTACCTGTTTATCCAGTTCAGTTCAGTCGCACAGTCATGTCTGACTCTTTGCAAACCCCATGGACTGCAGCCTGCCAGGCTATTACAGCTTCTCAAATGGGAAGAAAGGTATAACAGAAAAAAAGTTCCTATCTTAAGTTAACTATCTTAATATTTCATCAGTGATACACTATCGCATGCAGTTTGGGATCTGATAGTGAAAGGATTTCCTACTTGCACAGAAATCCAGTGAGATTAGAAAAAGTGCCACTCTCATTCTAGGTCATCTCCAGAGTATCTAGAACAGTGACTGATGTGCAATATGGTTTGAAAACCCCCTTTATAACATAATCTGATTTTACCAGTTAGGAAATCACAAATGTATCCATGTCACATACTTGTCATTTATTAAGTGTTCAGTAGTTAAAACTACCAAACTTATTGAGATATTTGGGTCAGATAAAAATGTAATAAAATGTGATTCCAAAATGGTATGAAGTCTTTAGTTGTGGTGCTGGACACTGCTGGTTTAGTCATTAAGTCGTGTCTGACTCTTGTAACTCTAACCCCATGGACTGTTGCCCACCAGGCTCCTTTGTCCATGGGATTTCCCAGACAAGCATTTTGGAGTGGGTTGCCATTTCCTTCTCCAGAGGAACTTCCTGACCCAGGAATTGAACCCCAGTCTCCTGCAGGTGGTCTCCTGCATTGCGGGCAGAAGCCTGTTTAGCTGTAGGTTTCTTTGCAGTCTTGCTTGGTTTTAGAAAAGGCCTTCCTTACCCCAGGTAGTAAGGTGGTGGTCTGCTGTATCTCTGTTTAACCCCACAATATGCAAGACACATGTACAAAATAGAATGATTGTTGGAATATTCTTATAAACGGTCTGTGTGTTGCTGGCTCTGTGAAATCCTTGAACGTCTTTGGAGCAGGCTCAGGTACAGCAGACAGAGCAGCAGGCTGTGCACCAAGGGTACAAAGGTAAAGGACACAGTCGTTTTCTCTAGGCGCTCACACTAGTGGAAACGGGAGGAGGAGATGGGTATGAACCGTGGCCTGTCTGTTCCAGGGTTGCCTTAGTCAAATCGTGTGTCAGTTACTCTGGAACCCTGTGAGTCACCCTGCTGGAGATAAGCTGCTTGGGAAGAGGTCATACTGAGCTCATGCATGAAGGACCAGTCTTTTCCAGGAGGAAGACTAGGAAAAGGCAGTCCAGGTAGAGAGAGGAGAATGAAGGGAGGCTTAGAGGAGCAAAGCTGTGAGCACTTCTCCCTCCATCTCTTCTCTGTATGTGGACAGTGGCTTTTCGTCTGAAAGGACAGAGCTTAGTCTCATGAAATTGAAGCAGCATCTTTTGTCGTGCCCCGTTTCCTCTCCAGTCCCAAAGGCAAAGGCTTTAGGAACGTGATGATCAAGCAGACTTGGGCACTGTTTCCTTTTATGCTGTGGTATCCTCGGCCCCTACCCCCACCCCCAGATGGTGACTGCACAGTGCCCTAGCTACTGGGATGAGGAGAAAGGGTGGGGATAAAAAAAAATCTGGAAAGTCATTGTGTGGCTTATTGTGGTAAGATTGCAAAGGGACTGATAGGGCATGTTATGGCTCTTGGACTTTGTCCTTTATTCAGTGGACTGTCATTTAAGGTTATTAACAGAGGCAATATAATTATATTTTTGTTCCCAAAAAGAAGATGTAGTGGCAAGATAAAGACTTGATGGGATTAGACGAGCCAGTTAGGAGGCTCTTGTTAGAGCAGATGTAAGAGGTGATGCGGACCTGAACCAGACACTGGCTGAGAGGAAGGAGAGGGTCTGAGTGGCTCCCAGACAGATGCAGGAGTCCCTGAAGCTGCACGAGTGGCAGAGGCCGCCCTGGGGGGAGCGGGAAATCCTGAGAGGCAGCAGCATGGACGGGGAGAGGGCACGAGGAGCTGGTGGATAAGAGTAAGAGAGAGGGATCAGCGCTATGGGAGGACGAGGNTATTTTTGTTCCCCAAAAGAAGATGTAGTGGCAAGATAAAGACTTGATGGGATTAGACGAGCCAGTTAGGAGGCTCTTGTTAGAGCAGATGTAAGAGGTGATGCGGACCTGAACCAGACACTGGCTGAGAGGAAGGAGAGGGTCTGAGTGGCTCCCAGACAGATGCAGGAGTCCCTGAAGCTGCACGAGTGGCAGAGGCCGCCCTGGGGGGAGCGGGAAATCCTGAGAGGCAGCAGCATGGACGGGGAGAGGGCACGAGGAGCTGGTGGATAAGAGTAAGAGAGAGGGATCAGCGCTATGGGAGGACGAGGAGAATGAGGTTCTGGAAGCCAGAGGAGAAAGTGGTCAAGAATCTAAGCAAGTGTTTTATTAAAATAAAAGCCACACTTAAATATTTGATGTTTCGTGTTGGGGAGAGATTAATTAGGAGGTTGGGATTATCATGTGTGCACTACTGGATATAAAATAGATAACCAACAAGGATCTACTGTGTAGCACAGGGAACTCTAGTCAATATGTTGGAGAATATGAAGAAAAGTATAGATAGGTACATATACACACACATATACATGTACATATATATGTACACCCATATACACATAATGTCTACTAGTTTTTATATACCATACCTAGGGAGCCTCGGAGAAGGCAATGGCACCCACTCCAGTACTCCTGCCTGGAAAATCCCATGAACCGTGGAGCCGGGTAGGCTGCAGTCCATGGGGTCGCTGAGGGTCAGACATGACTGAACGACTTCACTTTCACTTTTCACTTTCATGCATCGGAGAAGGAAATGGCAACCCACTCCAGTGTTCTTGCCTGGAGAATCCCAGGGATGGGAGAGCCTGGTGGGCTGCCGTCTATGGGGTCACACAGAGTTGGACCCGACTGAAGTGACTTAGCAGCAGCAGCAGGGAGCCTAGATGATCTTTCCAACCATGTATCCACCTCCTTCCACCCACACAACACACCCACACTCCTGCCACAGCAGCTTACTCATTCTTCACTCATGCAGTGTTGGTCTCTTTGCCAGAAAAACTTTTCCTTCTCTTTCCCATACCTGTCAAGAGCATACTCACCTGAACCAGGCCCTCTTATGTTGCATTGCAACTTTTGAAATGACTACAAGATTTAAAGTGTGCTCTCTGCATTGATCCAGCCATCTTGATTATGGTAATGTATGCTACAAAAATATTCACCTTATATAATATATGTGGACAGGTATGTTTAATGCGGCATTGCATGTAACAGTAAGACTGGAAGCAACTGAAATAGATGAAACTTTGAAAAAACAAAGATACACATACACACACATGTGAAAGTCACTCAGGCGTGTCTGACTCTTTCCGACCCCATGGTCTATAGCCTGCCAGTCTCCTCTTTCCATGGAATTCTCCAGACCAGAATACTGGAGTGGGTAGCTGTTCCCTTCTCCAGGGGATCTTCCCAACCCAGGGATGAAACGCAGGCCCCCCCACATTGCAGACATATTCTTCACTAGCTGAGCCACCGGGAGGCCCCATGTACACACGTACTGACATGGAAAATTGGCCACTGAATGTGAACGTGTATTGATGTATGTGTAAAATTGCATATAGAAAATAAAATCTGAAAAAAAATTCACACCAGAATATGAGTAATGGCTAGTGCATGCGTGTATGTGTGTGTGTGTGTGTTTGTGTGTGTGTGTGTGTGTGTGCGCAGGCATGTTTGGAGGGAGGTATTAGAGTTTTAAGGTACCTTGTCCTAAAACGTTAACATTTGCTAATACTGCATAATGAGCTCACTGGTGTTTATTACGGTCTTCTTTGTATCTTACATTTTTAAAATAAAAACTGAAGAAATGTGGTGTTCAGTTTGAAATACTAAATGGTTTAGGGTCAAGTCTGCACTGACATTTATCAGGACAAAGCCCACAGAAAAGATTTTTCTCCATGTCATCTTGGAGTGGTATTTCATACAACGTTTTAATCCAGGGACTCTAGTATCTCGGCTGACAGACTCCTTCTTAATCAATGCAGCTTTCTTCTTGCAAATAAGCTTCACTGAAGTTAGTGTGTGTGTGTGTGGTTGCACACAGCCAGTAGTAAAGGATTTGCACAGATGCTTATAGATAATCGCAATTAAATTAGTTTGACCTGTTTTCGTGTAAGTTGTTAAGTGACACCAGTTTGATTTCATTTTCGCATGCTTATCTTTCTGAAACTTCCTCATTGGTCTGTGTGGGGTCTCAGTTGCGGTATGTGGGACTTTCAGGACGGGTGGGCTTCTCCTGTTGGGGCACGTGAGTGTCTCCTGTCTGGGTGCATGGGCTTCTCCCGTCAGGCGTGTGGGCTTCTCCTGTCAGGGCACGTGGGCTTCTCCTGTCTGGGCGCGTGGGCTTCTCCTGTCGGGCGCGTGGGCTTCTCCTGTCGGGGAGAGTGGGCTTCTCCTGTCTGGGCGCGTGGGCTTCTCCTGTCTGAGCGCGTGGGCTTCTCCTGTCGGGGGCGTGGGCTTCTCCTGTCGGGCGCGTGGGCTTCTCCGGTTGGGGCATGCGTGCTCCAGAGCGTGAGGGCTTAGTTGTCCTGCACAGCATATGAGATCTTACTTCCTTGACCAGGGATTGAACCCACGTCCCGTGCATTGGAAGGCAGATTATTAATACTGGACTGCAGAGGAAATTCTATTTGTATGCATATTTTTAATGGAAAATAAAGAGACATAACAGTGTCTGTTTGTTTTGTGGTGAACTAGGTATTATAGACAAAACAGAGTATGGTAAGAAGCTGGAGAAGGAAATGACCACGTAAGTAGACATCTTTCTACTATCGCTAAGCCTTTCTGTCTTAATCCAATTGTAATAAATTTTAAAATTTTGCACTATTATAATAAAGATTCAAAGTTTTGATGGGAGCAACATCATTGTTAGTTTTTTAGGAGGATACAAGATAGGTTTTTTTCTTAAAAGAATTTGCTGCATAAGACACTCTAAAGTGAAGGCTAAGCCTGGATCAGACTGATGTATGCACTGGTAAATATAGAATATCATCTGCAGGAAAATTAGAGGGTTCAAAGTGAGCTTGTTTAAAATGCAGTTAAGAATCACATTATTTGCAATGGCTTTGTATTATTAGTTTGCTTCTTGGATAGCTTTAGTCATGATGTAATGAGATCAGTTAACAGGATTTTTAAAAATATAGCATCTTATTCTGAACAATGAAACAAGACATTCCAGAATAAATATAGTCCTTTTAAGCTTAATTCACCTTGGAAGCTTTCATTAATGATTTACTTACCTTGAAGTTTGCTCTCAGAACAGCTTATAAAACATGTCCAAAGGCATGAGTTGGTGATTCAGAAGAAAATGATTTCACACTATCCTGTAGGTACTCTAGTAAGTTTGAAGAAGATGGACATATTTGATCATATTTTGAAAGTTGAGAAGCAAACACCTCCAGATGCTCTTATGGAGAGGCACTTTTTAAATACTGATGAAAAACAGTGTCTTATAATCATCTTAAAAGTGAAAGTTTCTCAGTCATGTCCAACTCTTTGCGACCCCATGGACTATAACCTGCCAGGCTCCTCTGCCCATGAAATTCTCCAGGCCAGAACACTGGAGTGGGTAGCTGTTAGCTTCTCCAGGGAATCTTCCCAACCCAGGGATCGAATCCAGTTCTCCTGCATAGCAGGTGGATTCTTTAGCATTTGAACCACCCAGGAAGCCTGTAATCATCTTATAAATGCTTAAATACAGGTATTTTTTTCTGAGTAAACATAGACTGGTGGCTTACATTAGCTCATTTCCAAAGCACACGTTCCACTTGTTAAATGAAGCTTCTTTTCAGCTATTTCTTGCTGTATCATTAACACTTGGATAATAAATATTGAGTAATCTATTAACTAAAATTTAGTGTTCTAATTCTATCTTCTCTGATAAACACATTGTACATTACCAGGTATAACTTGGGAAAGATATGTTTACATCAGGCTGTGAGCATCGATATCAGCAACTATCTGGTTATTACATCACCATTTTTATAGTTTCTGCATGATTCATATAAGTTTTTTCTTTGAGGGTGGCAAGTTGTGAACTTTTAAAAGTGGGAATATTGGAATCCTGTATTTCATTTTTGAATGTTTGTTTTTACATAAAAAGTAATTGCTTAGTGAGGCACATGAGTTGTTCGCTTTTTTCTATATGAAGACTCAGATAAGGAAATACAAATTTGGCATTTCCAGGTGATCAAGGGTCTGGTTTTAGAAGATGCTCATTTTTTTATCATTAGAATTTTAAGCTAGGGGGCCTGCTACTTGATTCACTAAGCGTTTCAGGATAACTCATGATGGCCAGTTAGACAGATGGTATAAAAACATTTTTTATTCTCAGTTGTCTCTTGGCAGATTAATAACCCAAAAGGTCAGGTGACCATCTCCGTCTCTTGGTTTCACTTTCTGGCAAGTTCTGTCACTTCTTTCCATTCCCCAGTGTGCAGAAACCATACCAAGTGTTCATCAGCTGATAGAGGGGTAATCCAGGTGTGCAGGATGACACTGGCAGACCTCACCTAATGTTGTGATGCTTTTAGGCACCACTCACGTCTTTCACAATAACTGGCATTCTCTACATGCTAATTGGGTGCCAGGCACAGACGCAAGTGTTTTTATATATTACTGTGTTACCGTTCTTTTTCTTGGCCATGTTATAAGACATACAGGATCTTAGTTCCCCAATCAGGGATTGAACCCCTGCCCTTGGCAGTGAAAGCATGGAGTCTTAACTGCTGGACCGCCAGGGAAGTCCCACTGTGTTACAGTTCTCATCTCCATTTTGCCAGTTAGAAAATTGGGACTTCGAAAGGTGAAGTCAGCCTGTATCGCAGTTAAGAGCTGGGATTTGAGCCAAAACAGAAAGCACACTGTTCACCATGACATTCTGCCAAGGTGGCCGTGGTTGGACGCTGACCATCAGCGCTGCTTTGAAGGAGGGCATGGTTGCCAGATGACTGAAAAGGGCAGGGCGGGTGGTCTGCTGGGGATGGTGCGTTGATGAGAAAGTGTCATGCGTGCAGCGTTCTTGTTGTTTTCCAGGTATGCCTACTATTACTCTGGAATTGGTGCTGGCGTGCTTATTGCCGCTTACATCCAGGTCTCATTCTGGTGTCTGGCCGCTGGAAGACAAGTACACAGAATCAGAAAACAGTTTTTTCATGCCATCATGCAACAGGAGATAGGCTGGTTTGACGTGCATGACGTTGGAGAACTTAACACCCGCCTCACAGAGTAAGTACCTGGGTGTGTGCTGAACTCTGACGTGTGCTTCTTATTCTTTTAAAAGGAAGCGAGGTCATAAAATGTGTCAGGAGGTAATCCCTGGAGGTAATGCCCATTCCTCAGAAGTAATTCTGAAACTAAATTCCTTCTGAGTCTTGATTGTGCCTCATGCATCTTTTCGTTCCCAGAACCCTGGCAGGGCATGAAGAGGTCCCGCGTGACTGGTAGTGAATGAGGGGTTGGACTTGCCAGACCCAAGACATCCTGTGGGAGTGAGCATTAGGGCGGTGACATGATACTTGCTGGGGACGTTCCTGAGCAAAATCCTAGATGTAAGCTGATTTACCCCCTACTGAAACAAACACTCAACTAGATTCAGGGAAAAAGTTCTGGTGCTCATAATCCTGATGTTTATTTATAACGCTGTTCTTTCAGTGACATCTCCAAAATTAATGAAGGAATTGGTGAGAAAATCGGAATGTTCTTTCAGGCAATGGCAACATTCTTCACCGGTTTTATAGTAGGATTTACAGAAGGTTGGAAGCTCACCCTTGTGATTCTGGCCGTCAGTCCTGTTCTCGGCCTGTCAGCTGCTATCTGGGCAAAGGTAGGTGTGAAGCCTGTGAATCCAGGCTATTAAACTGTCTCCACCCTCAAAAAACACCCCACAACTCCTCCAGTAGAGGCTGTTTTTGTCACACGATGACCCTGACACTGACGATGACGTTAAATCTTCTGTTCAATCTTGGTGTTAAATCTTCTCTTCACAATCAGTGGGAACAGGCAGATGTGAGCTCACTGAGTTGTCCCCACCCGGACTCTGTGCTGTTACTGGGGGAAGAGTTCCCCCATCTCCTTCTCTGCCTTCATGCAGAAGGCATGCTCGGCTCTCGGAGAGCTGTGTCCCCAGTAGACAGTTCCATGTTCACAAGTGCAGCTTCAAGTTCAGTGACCATCACGTAAGTCCCATTCAGTTACCGTTGTTGATGTCAGTGTTTTGTAGATTTTCTTTATTTTGTTGGCAGAACAGTTTTGTCAGCATTATAAATGGCTCTGTGTTTATACATACTTAAGTCCATTGGTGTGAAGACAGTTTTTTAAAAAGAGGTTTTTTCTAGCCCCTTATGCATGTACATCTGAGGTCTGTGGTTCCCTTTCTGTCACGAAAGCAAAGCAATGCAAATGGCCCTCCCCACCTCCACAGGGAGGCCTTCATCTTGAGACTGAGAGTGGTGTTCATTCTAAACTGATTTCCTGTAAGTGTAGGTGGCTGTGGAGAGATTGGCCTGGTATGTAGTTTCTTAGAGAAAAAGAGAAATGAGAGAGAGCACTACACATTCACATGGCAAAAGGGTGTAGAATAATGGAGGGCCAAGCAAACCCAAGCCTAACACAAAACAAATCAGGCTGTATTAAGAAATTAAAATATTTAACCCTGTAAGATAGATATCGTTTTGCTGTTATAAATGGTAACTGCCATTTTATATAGTGAAAATGAGTATACTAAACAAAGCAATCTACAGATTCAATGCAATCCCTATCAAGCTACCAGTGGTATTTTTCACAGAACTAGAACATTTAATTTCAAGATTTGTATGCAAATAGTAAAAAACCTCGAATAGCAAAAGCAATCTTGAGAAAGAAGAATGGAACTGGAGGAATCAACTTGCTTGACTTCAGGCTCTACTACAAAGCCACAGGCATTAAGACAGTATGGTACTGGCACAAAGACAGAAATAAAGATCAATGGAACAAAATAGAAAGCCCAGAGATAAATCCACACACCTATGGACACCTTATCTTCGACAAAGGAGGCAAGAATATACAGTGGAATAAAGATAGTCTCTTTAACAAGTGGTGCTGGGAAAACTGGTCAACCACTTGTAAAAGAATGAAACTAGATCACTTTCTAACACTACACACAAAAATAAACTCAAAGTGGATTAAAGATCTAAAGGTAAGACCAGAAACTATAAAACTCCTAGAGGAGAACATAGGCAAAACACTCTCTGACATACATCACAGCAGGATCCTCTATGATCCACCTCCCAGTATAATGGAAATAAAAGCAAAAATAACAAATGGGATCTAATTAAAATTAAAAGCTTCTGCACAACAAAGGAAACTATAAGCAAGGTGAAAAGACAGTCTTCTGAATGGGAGAAAACAATAGCAAATGAAGCAACTGGCAAACAACTAATCTCAAAAATATACAAGCAACTTATGCAGCTCAACTCCAGAAAAATAAACGATCCAGTCAAAAAATGGGCCAAAGAACTAAACAGACATTTCCTCCAAAGAAGACATACGGATGGCTAACAAACACATGAAAAGATACTCAACATCACTCATTATCAGAGAAATGCAAATCAAGACCACACTGAGGTACCATTTCACGCCAGTCAGAATGGCTGCGATCCAAAAGTCTACAAGNTTGTCTTCTCAGTCAAATAGGAAGCAAGACATGTGGCTGATCAAGAAAGGAAACCTAAAATAAGTTCTGGGAATTCCCTGGCCATGTAGTGGTTCAGACTCCACAGTATGCTGAGGGCCCAGATTTAATCCTTGGTCAGGGAACTAAAAAAATATCCTGAACTGTGTGGCATGGCCAGTAAAAGCTAAAACAAGTTTCTTAGCAGAGTGAGAAAGTGAGTGGACTAGGGTGTCACACACTTTCACGTCCTTGAACTTGACTGAGGAGAAACTGGCTCATAATTGTGAGCTCCCAAGTCACCTCTGGTCAAGTGTACATTGATTTCTACTAAACTGCACAAAGACTTACAGCCTGATGTGCACTCAAGTCATGGGAACCTTGAAGAGGCCTGTTTGTGCACTCTAGGATTTAGTGACATAGATTTTGCAGGACCTTTAAGTCTCTGATGATTGCTATGAATCCTTTCCCCCAGAAATAATCATGTAGATATGCATGCCATTTGGGGGTCTTTATGGATCCTCTGATGCCTGTCTGTCAATCCCAGCAACTTTTTTTTGTGTGTAATCCTGAAGAGAACATTCTTCACCTTGCGGCAGGACTACTTCAAATGATGTGAATGCCGGTAATGAGTTGGGCTAGGGAATCTTACTGTGTGTCTGAGCTCTGTAAAATTCTCATGTGTCTGGTAAGCCCCTTCTGAGGGACCAGCCAGAAGATGTTGCACCACCTTTGGACTGGCACCTTTTTTTCACAGCAGTCACCAAAAGGACATGCTAAGGGCTCTCTGTGTTCATTGGTTCCTGTGCATGCTGTAATTTAGCAATATTCTTCGGAGTTGTGTTACCACCTTACAATGCAAAAATCTTTCAGTGCTCTGTGGTAGCTCAGCCAACTTTATATGTACTTCTGTGACCCATTTTGATCTTACTCATTTTTTAATTCAGTCCAGACACACATTGATCTAACTGTGGGAGGTGTTCCACGAGCCGTGCTGTGCACCTGTGTGCACTCCATGGAGGGCCAGTGCTGAACCCAGCTGTGCTAGTCAGGAAATACTGGGCTGTGAACACACCTGTTGAAGGCTGGCCCAGTCTGGGAAGAGTGGACTGTCTCATGGGTGCCTGTAGCTGGTAGAGCTGAGCGCTCATGGGCCACAGTAACCGCACCTGTGTGGATCGATCTCTTTCAAACTTTATTTTTTAAAATGTTTTTGTATAAGTCTATTTTATATAATGTTTAAAGATCGTTTTCCATTTCCAGTTATTGTAAAATACTGACTGTAGTCCTGGTGCTATACAGTACATCCCTTGTAGCCCGTCTTAGACCCAGCAGTTTTGTACCTTCCTCTCCAAGCCCTGTGCTGCCCTCCCCGGCTCGCCCCCCTCCACTGCTGACCACTAATTTGTTCTTTGTATCTGTGAGTCTGCGTCTCTTTCATTATGTTCACTAGTTTGTTGGGTTTTGTTTTAGATTCCACGTATAGTAGGTAATATCGTACAGTATTTGTCTCTGTTTTTGACTTATTTCACTTAGCATAATGCCGTAGAAGTTCACACATGTTGCTGCCAGAGCCAAAATTTTGTCCTTTTTTGTGGCTCAGTGGTAATCTATTGTATATGTATATCTACACCACGTCTTCTTTATCCATTTATCTGTCAGTGGGCACTTAAGTTGCTTCCGTACCTTGGGCAGCTGCAAATAATGCTGCTATGGACATTGGGATGTGTGTTCAACTGGTCTTTTTTTTTAAAGTGCATTAACATTTACATACATTTAATCTTGATCACTGAAAAATTACTTGGCCCTTTCATAAGAAAATATTCGATCTCTTTAAGTAGGAGTACTAACCATTACTGTGTCTTGGCTTTGCCTGGTCCATATTTACATGTGAGATGGACAGTAACCTGACTTGTTCCCTAGTAGCGTATATAAGTTCTCGAAATGGTCCAGCTGTGGAGACTTGCTCCTCCTCGGCGTGCATCTTCACAGATGTTCGGATCACAGAGTTTCCACCTGGGGATGTAGTTCATGTTGCATTCCTTGCCAGCTCTTCCCGTTCAGCTCCCTCTTCCAGTCTTGGGAAATTTAGAGGAATATTTGGACGTTTTGTCTCTGTCTCTGCTACCTTCTTAAGAGATACTGTATCCAGTAGTTAAAGGGCTGGCTCTGGAGCGTAGGACTGCCTGGCTCTGAAACTCTACCTTTGCCACTTTTTGGTTAAGACAATTGGGGGATTATTTTCATACTTTAATTTCCTCATCTTTGGAACAGTTAGATAGCAGTAGAACCTATTTCATAGGATGACTGTGAGAATTAAATGGATTCCTCACTTAAGGCTCACAGAGGAGGGTTTAGTCATCAAAAGGTGCTCAATAATTGTTAATATTTGTTATAATTATCAACAAGAAGCTCTTGCTTCCATGTTCCTCTCAAATGAACCTTCAAAGCTTGCAATGATATGGTTCCTTATCTCATTTCATTTTTTCAGAACTCTGTGATACTAACTCAGTTTTTAGAGTTGTTGAAAGGCATATGGCAAGTCACTCAGTACGTGTTATAAATGTGAAGCCGTCCTTTTCAGGTGCTTTTTCTTAGTAACTATGGACTGCTAGCCATGCCTTTCAGGGAAGGCAAGGGCCTCAAACTATGGCCGGTGGGCCATATCTGGCCTATTGCCTGTTTTTATGCCATCTGTGAGCTTAAAATGATATTTGCATTTTTAAATCACTGGGAAAAAATGAAAGAAAAATATTTTGTGACACATTATAAAATAATTTGAAACTGAAATTTCATTATCTACACATAAAGTTCTGTGGAACACAGACATGCCCTCTTGTTGGTATAGTGTCTATGGCTGCTTTCATGGAAGCCACAGACATGACTGTACTGTTTATGGCTGCTCCCTTTAGGGGAGTTTAGGATGGAGATCAGAAAGGAGGCACTCTGTGCCCTGGAGAACCGCCAGAACAGGTCTCAGATAGATGTCTTCAGGATTTGATCTTAGGAGCCCAGTTCTTGCATCTCATATCTAGAAAAGCACTTCTTTCCTTCATGGTGACATCAGTTTCTCTTTACTACCAGAAACCTTTGCAAAGATAAGTGCTCGATTGCGTGAACTCCTCCTTTACTGAAGCTGAATATATCCTGTTCTTCCCCCGCCACTTCTTTGGAGCCATTTCTCAGAGCTGTCTGAGGTACTGTCTCCCAGACTATAGCCCTCATTTTGCCTAAAATAAAACTTAGCTCACAGCTCTCTCGTGCATTTTTTAAAAAGTTGACAGAGTGCTCTATGTGCCAGCAATAGTGTGTGTCCTAAAGAAGCATTTCCAGCCCCCAGGAAACTTGCTATAATGGGTGGAATGGACAGGGAGCCAACCAGTGAAGTTGGATATGAGTAGTGCTATGATACAGAGATGCACAAAATACTTGGAAAGGAAAGGAGGGGTGTTTGGCTCCATCTAGGATTCATGGAGAAGGAACTGGCAATCCACTCCAGTGTTCTTGCCTGGAGAATCCCAGGGATGGTGGAGCCTGATGGACTGCCATCTGTGGGGTCGCACAGAGTTGGACACGAGTGAAGTGACTCAGCAGCAGCAGCAGGAATCATGGGAGGCTTCCAAGAGGAGATGATAACCAATTTGGTCAGTTGGTATCTCTCTCATGCACAAAGTAGACATGTTCTGTGTAATAAGTGAAAACATTTAAAAACATTTGTTAAATAAATAACAAAGCTAATACCCTTCTCTCACCACTACTCCTGATTGCCTCTTCCCTGTCATATATCCTTCTGTGTCTTTATGATTTATCTCTCCAGTAATTTTTACCCTAGGACACTCAGTATTCTGTTATAAACCTGTTTGCAGATTCAGACTTCCAAATGTCCTGAAATTTGTCTGGATGGGAAGGATTTCAAAGGTTTTGATGTTGGTCCTGGAGATGAGGGCAAGCGAGCTTTCTGATGCTTCTGGTGGGAGAGTCAGCCTTCTAGGACTCCAGACACTCTCAGACTTTTCTCTTGTCCTTCTCCAGGTAGAACCTTGTGACCTNACATTTAAAAACATTTGTTAAATAAATAACAAAGCTAATACCCTTCTCTCACCACTACTCCTGATTGCCTCTTCCCTGTCATATATCCTTCTGTGTCTTTATGATTTATCTCTCCAGTAATTTTTACCCTAGGACACTCAGTATTCTGTTATAAACCTGTTTGCAGATTCAGACTTCCAAATGTCCTGAAATTTGTCTGGATGGGAAGGATTTCAAAGGTTTTGATGTTGGTCCTGGAGATGAGGGCAAGCGAGCTTTCTGATGCTTCTGGTGGGAGAGTCAGCCTTCTAGGACTCCAGACACTCTCAGACTTTTCTCTTGTCCTTCTCCAGGTAGAACCTTGTGACCTCTTCATGGGGGCAGACTAGGTCCCAGAGCCTCCTTGTTGAACAGGCAGTATTCCTTGCTTAAGGAAGCTTGGATTTGCTAAGACTCTTGAAAGTCTGGGAGTTTTACAATAAACATAGGCTTTTTTTTTAATTTTTTTTTTAATCTTTAAAAATTATCCCCTCCCACTTCCCACCCCATATCATCTCTCTGGATCATCCCTGTGCACCAGCCCCAA
>SJYB01006782.1:0-22595 GCA_006408585.1 Antidorcas marsupialis
AGTTTCAATTTCCATGTTTGTGATGGGTCTGTTAAGATATTCTATTTCTTCCTAGTTCAGTTTTGGAGATGGAGAAGTCCTGAGGCTATGGTAAGAATAAGACTGAAAACCAGAGGCAGGAGGCTGAAGTCCAAAACCTGAGAACACAGGGAACTCCTGACTCCAGGGAACATTAATTAATAAGAACACATCCAAAAGCCTCCATACCTACACTGAAACCAAGCTCCACCCAAGATCCAACAAGTTCCAGAGCAAGCATACCATGCAAATTCTCCAGCATCCCAGGAACATAGCCTTGAGCTTATATATACAGGCTACCCAAAGTCACAACAAACCCATAGACATCTCAAAACTCACTACTGGACACTTCATTGCACTCCAGAGAGTATAAATCCAGGTCCACCCACTAGAACACCGATGCAAGGTTCCCTAACCAGGAAAGCTTGACAAGCTACTCGTCCAACCACACCCACAGGGAGGAACCTCCACAATAAAGAGGAACAACAAACTGCCAGAATACAGAAAAGCCACCACAAACACAGCAAACTAAACAAGACGAAAAGGCAGAGAAATACTCAGCAGGTAAAGGAACATGATAAATGCCTACTAAACCAAACAAAAGAGGAGGTGATTGAGAATCTACCTGAAAAAAATTCAGAATAATGATAGTAAAAATGATCCAAAAATTGGAAAACAAAATAGAGTCACAGATAAATGGCCTGGAGACAAAGACCGAGAAGATGCAAGAAATGTTTAACAAAGACCTAGAAGGAATAAAAAAGAGTCAATCAATAATGAATAATGCAATAAATGAGATTAAAAAAATACTCTAGAGGGAACTAACAGGAGAATAACTGAGGTAGAAGATAGGATAAGTGAGGCGGAAGATAGAATGGTGGAAATAAATGAAGCAGAGAGGAAAAAAGAAAAAGCAGTTTAAAGAAATCAAGACAGCCTCAGAGACCTCTGGGACAGTGTCAAATTCCCCGACATTAGAATCATAGGAGTCCCAGAAGAAGAAGATAAAAAGAAAGGCCGTGAAAAAATACTTCAGATGATAACAGCTGAAAACTTCCCTAAAATGAGGAAGGAAACAGTCACCCAAGTGCAAGAAATCCAGAGAGTCCCAAACAGGATAAATCCAAGGTGAAACACCCCAAGACACATATTAATCAAATTAACAAAGATCAAAACGTAAAGAACAAATATCAAAAGCAGTAAAGGAAAAACAAAAAAATAACACACAAGGGAATTCCCATAAGGATAACAGCTGATCTTTCAATAGAAACTCTTCAGGCCAGAAGGGAATGGCAGGACATATTTGAAGTGATGAAGGAGAAAATCCTAAAACCCAGATTACTGTAGCCAGCAAGGATCTCACTCAACTATGCAGGAGAAATCAAAAGCTTTACAGACAAGCAAAAGCTGAGAGAATTCAGCCCCACCAAACCAGCTCTTCAACAAATGCTAAACGATCTCTAGAAAGGAAACACAGAAAAGGTGTATAAACTTGAACCCAAAACATGAAAGTAAATAGCAACGGGATCATACTTATCAATAATTACCTTAATTTTAAATGTGTTGAATGCCCCAACCAAAAGACAAAGACTGGCTGAATGGATTAAAAAAAAAAAAAGACCCCTATATATGCTGTCTACAAGAGACCCACCTCAAAACATGGGACACATACAGACTGAAAGTGAAAGGCTGGAAAAATATATTGCACACAAATGGAGACCAAAAGAAAGCAGGAGTAGAAATACTCATATCAGATAAAATAGACTTAGAAATAAAAGCTGTGAATGGTCAAAGGATCACTCCAAGAAGAAGATGTGAGAATTGTAAATATATATGCATCCGACATTGGAGCACTGCAATATGTAAGGCAAATGCTAACAAGTATGAAAGGGGAAATTAAGAATAACATAGTAATAATGGTAGATGTTAATACCCCTATGGATAGATATCCATACCTATGGATAGATCAACTAAACAGAAAATTAGCAAGGAAACATAAACCTAAATGATACAATGGACCAGTTAAACCTAATTAATATCTATAGGACATTAAACCCTAAAACAATGAATTTCACCTTCTCAAGTGCACACGGAACCTTCCCCAGGATAGATCACATCCTGGGCCATAAAACTAGCCGTGATAAATTCAAAAAAATTGAAATCATCCCAAGCACATTTTTGCTGATCACAATGCAGTAAGATTAGATGTCAATTACAAGAGAAAAACTATTAAAAATTCCAATATATGGTGGCTGAACAACACGCTTCTGAACAAAGCACAGAAGAAATAAAAAAAGAAATCAAAATATGCATAGAAATGAATGAAAATGAAGATATAACAACCCCAAACCTGTGGGACACTGTGAAAACAGTGCTAAGGGGAAGGTTCATAGCAATACAGGCAAATCTCAAGAAACAAGAGAAAAGTAAAATAAATAACCTAACTCTACACTTAAAGCAAATAGAAAAGGAAGAAATGAAGAAGCCCAGGATTAGTAGAAGGGAAGAAATTATAAAAATTAGGGCAGAAATAAATGCAAAAGAAACAAAAGAGGCCATAACAAAAAGCAACAAAGTGAAAAGCTGGTTCTTTGAGAAGATAAATAAAATCGACAAAACATGAGCCACACTCATCAAGAAACAAAGGGAAAAGAATCAAATCAACAAAATTAGAAATGAAAACGGAGAAATTACAACAGATAACACAGAAACACAAAGCATCAAAAAAGACTACTATCAGAAACTATAGGACAATAAAATGGACAACTTCGAAGAAATTGACAAATTCTTAGAAAAGTATAACTTTCCAAAACTGAACCAAGAAAATATAGAAAATCTGAAGAGACCAATTACAAGCACAGAAATCAAAACTATAATGAGAAATCTTCCAGCAAGGAAAAGCTCAGGACCAGATGGCTTCATAGCTAAATTCTACCAAAAATTTAGAGAAGAGCTAATACATATCCTACACAAACTCTTTCAGAAAATTGCAGAGGAAGTTAAACTTTCAAACTCATTCTATGAGGGCACCATCACCCTAATACCAAAATCTGACAAACATGCCACACACACCCACATACACGCACAAAAAACTACAGGCCAATATCACTGATGAACATAGATGCAAAAAACCTTAACAAAATTCTAGCAAACAGAATCCAACAACATATTAAAAAGATCATACATCACGACCAAGTGGGCTTTATCCCAGGGATGCAAAGATTCTTCAATATCTGCAAATAAACCAATGTAATACACCATATTAACAAATTGAAAGATAAAAACCATAAGATTATCTCAATAGATGCAGAGAATGCCTTTGACAAAATTCAACATCCATTTATGATAAAAACCCTCCAGAAAGCAGGAATAGAAGGAACATACCTCAACATAATAAAGGCTATATATGACAATCCACAGCAAACATAATCATCAATGGTGAAAAATTGTAAGCATTTCCCCAAAAGTCAGGAACAAGACAAGGGTGCCCACTCTCACCACTACTATTCAACATAGTTTTGGAAATTTTAGCCACAGCAATCAGAGAAGAAAAAGAAATAAAAGTAATCCAGATTGGAAAAAAAGAAGTAAAACTCTCACTGTTTGCAGATGACATGATCCTCTACATAGAAAATCCGAAAGACTCCACCAGAAAATTACTAGAGGACTGTGAAGAAGGCTGAGCGCTGAAGAATTGATGCTTTTAAACTGTGGTGTTGGAGAAGACTCTTGAGAGTCCCTTGGACTGCAAGGAGATCCAACCAGTCCATTCTGAAGGAGATCAACCCTGGGATTTCTTTGGAAGGAATAATGCTAAAGCTGAAACTCCAGTACTTTGGCCACTTCATGTGAAGTTTTGACTCACTGGAAAAGACTTTGATGCTGGGAGAGATTGGTGGCAGGAGAAGAAGGGGATGACTGAAGATGAGATGGCCGGATTGCATCACGGATTCGATGGACATGAGTCTGAGTGAACTCCAGGGGATGGTGATGGACAGGGAGGCCTGGTGTGCTGCGATTCATGGGGTCACAAAGAGTTGGACACAACTGAGCGACTGAACTAAACTGAACTGAATCAATGAATATAGTAAAGTTGCAGGATATAAAATTGACACACAGACATCTCTTGCATTCCTATACACTAACAATGAGAAAACAGAAAGAGACATTAAGGAAACAACTCCATTCACCATTGCAATGAAAAGAATAAAATACTTAGGAATAAATTGAACTAAAAAAAAAAAGACCTATATATAGAACACTATAAAACACTGATGAAAGAAATCCAAGAGGACACAAATAGATGGAGAAATATACAATGTTCATGGACTGGAAGGATTAATATAGTGAAAATAATTATACTACCTAAAGCATTCTATAGATTCAACGCAATCCCTATCAAGCTACTAACGGTATTTTTCACACAGCTAGAACAAATACTTTCACAATTTGTATGGAAATAAAAAAACCTCGAATAGCCAAAGCAATCTTGAGAAAGAAGAATGGACCTGGAGGAATCAACCTGTCTGACTTTAGGCTCTACTACAAAGTTTCAGTCATCAAGACAATATGGTACTGGCACAAAGACAGAAATAGAGATCAATGGAACAAAATAGAAAGCCCAGAGATAAATCCACGCACCTATAGACACCTTATCTTTGTCAAAGAAGGCAAGAATATAGAATGGATTAAAGACTATCTCTTTAACAAGTGGTGTAGAGAAAACTGGTCAACCACTTGTAACAGAATGAAACTAGAACACTTTCTAACACCGCACACAAAAATAAACTCAAAATGGATTAAAGATCTAAATGTAAGCCCAGAAACTATAAAACTCCTAGAGGAAAACTTAGGCAAAACACTCTCTGACATAAATCACAGCAGGATCCTCTATGACCCACCTCCCAGAGTAATGGAAATAAAAGCAAAAATAAATAAATGGGACTTAATTAAACTTAAAAGCTTTTGCATAACAAATGAAACTTAAGCAAGGTGATAAGACAGCCTTCAGAATGGGAGAAAATAATAGCAAATGAAGCAATTGACAAGGAATTAGTCTCAAAAATATACAAGCAGCTCCTGCAACTCAATTCTAGAAAAATAAATAACCCAATCAAAAAAAAAAAAAAAGGGCAAAAATACTAAACAGACATTTCTTCAAAGAATACATACAGATAGCTAACAAACACATGAAAAGATGCTCAACATCACTCATTATCAGAGAAATGCAAATCAAAACCACAATGAGGTACCATCTCATGCTAGTCATAATGGGTGCTATCCAAAAGTCTATAACAATACATGCTGGAAAGAGTGCAGTGAGAAAGGAACCCTCTTACACTGTTGGTGGGAATGTAAACTAGAACAGCTACTATGGAGAATGGTGTGGAGATTCCTTCAAAAGCTGGAAATAGAACTGCCATATGACCCAGCAATCCCACTGCTGGGCATACACAGAATTGAAAGAGACACATGTACCCTAATGTTCATCGCAGCACTGTTTAAAATAGCCAGAACACTGAAGTAACCTAGATGTCCATCAGTAGACGAATGGATAAGAAAGCTGTGGTACATATATACAATGGAATATTACTCAGCTATTAAAAAGAATGCATTTTAATCAGTTCCAATGAGGTGGATGAAACTGCAGCCTGTTATACAGAGTGAGGTAATTCAGATAAAAAAAAACACTAATACAGTATATTAACATATATATATGGAATTTAGAAAGATGATAACCATGACCCTATATGCAAGACAGCAAAAGAGGCACAGATGTAAAGAACAAACTGTTGGCCTCTGTTGGAGAAGAGGGTGGGATGATTTGAGAGAAAAGCATTGAAACATGTGTATTATAATATGTGAAATAGATTGCCAGTCCAGGTTTGATGCATGAATCAGGGTGCTCAGGGCTGGTGCACTGGGATGACCCTGAGAGATGGAATGTGGAGGGAGGTGGGAGGGAGGTTCAGGATGGGGAAAACATGTATACCCATGGCTGATTCATGTGAATATATGGCAAAACCACCACAATAGTGTAAAGTAATTAGCCTCCAATATAAATAAAAATTTAAAAAAAAAAGAATACTGAGGGTTGACTGCCTTTAAAATTGACTTGTTTCATCTCTTTCCTGTCCAAGGGACTCTCAATAGTCCTCTCCAGCATCACAGTTCAAAAGCATCAATTCTTCAGCCCTCAGCCTTCTTTATGGTCGAACTTTCATATGGGTACCTGACTACTGCAAAAACCATAGCTTTGACTATACGGACCTTTGTGGACAAAGTGATATCTGTGCTTTTTAATACACTGTCTAGGTTTGTCTTAGCTTTCCTTCCAAGGAGCACTTGTCTTTTAATCTCATGGCTGCAGTCATCATCCATGGTGATTTTGGAGCCCAATAAAAGAAAATCTTTCACTGCTTCCAGGATCAGGATGAGGAACACATGTACACCCATGGCTGATTCATGTCAATGTATGGCAAAAGCCACTACAATATTTTATAGTAATTTGCCTCCAATTAAAACAATAAATTTGAAAAAAAGCAAAAAAAAAAAAACACTAAAAGACACACACACACACATCTTAAGAAACAGAGAAAACATCAGAATCAGATATGGTAGACACTTTAGAATTATCAAACTGGGAATTTAAATAACTATGATTAGTACACTAAGGATCATAATGAATAAAGCGGATAACATAAAACACATAAAACAATGAATTGGATTAATGTAAGTGGATAGATAGAAACTTTAAAAAAGAATCAAAGGAAAATGTAAAAATAAAAAACACCATAACAGAAATGAAGAATTTCATTGATGGACACGGTTGAGAAAATAATCAGTGAACCTGAAGAAATGTCAGTAGGAACTTCTGAAACTAAAAGGGGTAGAGAAAGATATACCATACTAACATTAATGAATAAAAAACTGAGGTAGTTCCATTCATTTCAAATAAAGCAGATTAAGGAAAATTATCAGGGGCAAAGAGGGTCATTAAACAGAAGGATTAACTCTCCAAGAATACGTGTGTGTGTGTATACAAAGTCGCCCAGTTGTGTCCAATTCTTTGTAACCCCATGGACAGTATCCTTCCAACCTCCTCTATCCATGGGATTTTCCAGGCAAGAATACTGGATGGGGGAGCCATTTCCTTTTCCAGGGGATCTTTCTGACCCAGGAATTGAACCTGCATCTCTGTGTCTCCTGTATAGGCAGATGGGTTCTTTACCATTGCACCTCCTGGGAAGGAGACCCAGGTTTGATCCCTGGATCAGGAAGATCCACTGGAGAAGGAAATGGCAATACATTTCAGTATTCTTGCCTGGGAAACCACTTGGACAAAAAAGCCTGGCAGACTATAGTCCATGGGGGTACAAAAGAGTCAGACGTGACTTAACGACTAAACAAAAGCTAAACTATATATATTAATATATATATATATATATATATATATACAACTATAAATATATATATATTATATATATACATACATAGTCACATACACAACAAGGATATATCCAATAAGGATAATATATATCTATTATATAATATTTTTATATTCAAAATATAAAAATAAATCATACATTTGACTTTACAAAGAGCAACAACTCAATTTAAAAAATGACAGAGGACATGAATAGAGATTTTTCCAAAGAAGATATACCAATAGCCACAGGCACATGAAAAGATGTTCAGTATCACTGATCATGGGGAAATGTAACTCAAACGAGCTACAATGAGCTAAAACCACACATCTGTCAGAATGGCTATTACCAAAAAGACAAGAAATAACAAGTGTTGGTGAAGATATGGAGTAAAGAACCCTCATTCACTGTTGGTAGAAATGTATACTAGTGTAGGCCCTAGAAAATAATATGGAGATCCCCTAAAAAATTGAAAAACTACCATATAATCCAGAAATTCCACTCTGAATATTTATGTGAAGAAAATGAAAATACTAATTCAAAAAGATCTATGGATCGTATGTGCAGCTTTATTTACAATAGCCAAGATATGGAGGTTCAACCTAAGTGTCTATAAATAGATGAATGGATAAAAAATAAGTGGTATATATACACAGTGAAATACTACTCAGCCATGAAAAGAATGAAATCTTGCTATCTGTCACAACTTGGATGGACCTAGAGGGTACTATGTTAAGTGATATAAATCAGACAAAGAAAGACAAATACTATATGATTTTACTTATATGTGGAATAAAAACAAATGCAACAATATAACCAAACGAAGAGGTTATTTATCAGTGGAGCAGTAGTTGAGGGGAGGAGAGAAATAGGTGAGGGAGATTAAACTGCCAGATACATTATGAAATGTATAGTATGGGGAATATAGTCAATAATTATATAATATCTTTGTCAGCTGACAGATGAAAACTATAATTATCTGGTGATCACTTTGAAATGTAAAGAAATATTGAATTACTATTTTGTGTACCAGGAACTAATACAGTGTTGTAGGTCAACTGTACTTCAAAAACACACAAATTCAGAGAAAACGAGATCAGCCTTGTGGTCACCAGAAACAGGGGATGGGGGAAATGGGGAACTAGATGAAAGTGGTCAAAACTATAAACATCTAGTTAGAAGATCAATAAGTACTCAATATGTAATTTACAACATGACAAAGATAATTAACTGCTGTATGTTATATATGAAAGTTGTTAAGAGAGTAAATTTTATTTTCTACTTCTCTTACACTTTATTTATATGAGAGTATGCATTTTTACTAAGCTTACTGTGGTAATCATTTCATGATATAAGTAAGTCAAATCAGGCTTCTCAGGTGGCACAAGTGGTAAAGAACCTGCCTGCCAATGCAGGAGACATAAGAGATGCAAGTTCATTCCCTGGGTCAAGAAGATCCCCTGGAGGAAGCCATAACAACCCATTCCAGTATGCTTGCAAGGAGAATCCCATGTATATAGGAGCTTGGCAGGTGACACTCCATGCGGTCGCAAAAGAGAGGGACATAACTGAAGTGACTGAGCATGTAAATTAAATCATTATTCTGTATACCTTAAACTTCATTTCAGTCATTCAGTCATGTCAGACTCTTTGTGCCCCATGGACTGCAGCACATCGGGCTTCCCTGTCCATCACCAAAACCCAGAGCTTGCTCAAACTGATGTCCATCGAGTCAGTGATGTCATTCAACCATCTCATCCTCTGTCATCCTCTTCTCCTCCTGCCTTGAGTCTTTCCCAACATCAGGATATTTTCCAATGAGTCAGTTCTTCACATTAGGTGGCCAAAGTATAGGAGTCACAGCTTCAGCATCAGTCCTTCCAGTGAATATTCAGGACTGATTTCTTTTAGGATTGACTGATTTGATCTCCTTGCTGTCCAAGTGACTCTCAAGGACCTTCTCCAATACCACAGTTCGAAAACCTCAATTCATTGGCACTCAGGTTTCTTTATGGTCCAACTCTCACATCCATACATGACTACTGGAAAAACCATAGCTTTGACTAGACAGACCTTTGTCAGTAATGTCTCTGCCCTTTAATATGCTATCGAGGTTTGTCATAGCTTTTCTTCCAAGGAGCAAGCATCTCATAATTTTATGGCTATAGTCACCATCTGCAGTGATTTTGGAGCCCAAGAAAATAAAGTCTCTCACCATTTCCATTGCTCCCCCATCTATTTACTATGAAGTGATGGGACTGGATGCCATGATCTCTGTTATTTGAATGCTGAGTTTTAAGCCATTTTCTTTCACTCTCTTCTTTCACTTTCACCAACAGTTTCTTTAGTTCCTCTTCACTTTCCTGCCATAAGGGTGGTGTCATCTGCATATCTGAGCTTATTGATATTTCTCCTGGCAATCTTGATTCAAGCTTGTTCTTCATACAGTCTGGCATGTGGCATGATGTACTCTGCAAATAAGTTAAATAAGCAAAGTGACAATATATAGCCTTGACGTACTTCTTTCCCAATTTTGAACTAGCCTGTTGTTCCATGTCCAGTTCTAACTGTTACTTCTTGACCTGCATACAGATTTATCAGGAAGCAGGTAAGGTGGTCTGGTATTCCCGTCTGTTTAGAATTTTCCACAGTTTGTTGTGATACACACAGTCAAAGGATTTAGCATTGTCAATGAAGCAGAAGTAGATGATTTTTTCTGGAATTCTCTTGCTTTTTCTATGATCCAACATCTGTTGGCAATTTGATCTCTTCTTCCTCTACCTTTTCTAAATCCAGCCTGAACTGATTAAGTTATCAGTTAGTGTGTTGTTGAAGCCTAACCTGGAGATTTTTGAGCATTACTTTACTAGCATGTGAGATGAGTACAATTCTGCAGTAGCTTGAACATTTTTTGTCATTGCCTTTCTTTAGATTTGGAATGAAAATTGACCTTTTCCAATCCTATGGTTGCTGCTGCATTTTCTAAATTTGGTGGTATATTGAGTGCAGCACTTTCACAGCATCATCTTTTAGGATTTGAAATAGCTCAGCTGGAATTTCATCACCTCCACAAGTTTTGTTCATAGTAATGTTTCCTAATATAAATTGACTGCACACTCCAGTATATCAGACTCTGGGTGAGTGATCACACCTTCATGGTTATCTGGATCATTAAGATCTTTTTTGTATAGTTCTTTTGTGTATTCTTGACACCTTTTCTAAATATGTTCTGCTCTGTTAGGTCCATACCATTTATGTCTTTTATTGTGTCCATCTTTGCATGAACTATTCCCTTGATATCTCTAATGTTCTTAAAGAAATATCTTGCCTTTCCCATTCTATTGTTTTCCTCAATTTCTTTGCGTTGATCCCCAAGGAAGGCTTTCTTATCTCTCCTTGCTCTTTCTTGGAACTCTGCATTTAGTTAGGTATATCTTTCCTTTTCTCCTCTGTCTTTTGCTTCTCTTTTCTCAGATAATTGTAAGGCCTCCTCAGACATCCATTTGCCATTTTGCATTTCTTCTTCTTGGGGATGGTTTTAATCACCACCTCCTGTACAATGATACAAACCTCTGTCCATAGTTCTTCAGGCACTCTCTTGAATCTATTTCTCACTTCCACTGTATAATCACAAGGGATTTGATTTAGGTCACACCTGAATGGCCTAGTGGTTTTCCCTACTTTCTTCAATTTATGTCTGAATTTTCACAAAGGAGTTCATGATCTGAGCCACAGACAGCTCCTTGTCTTGATTTTGCTGACTCTATAGAGCTTTTCCATCTTCAGCTGCAAAGAATATGATCAGTCAGATTTCTGTATTGACCATCTATCTGATTTTGTCCATGTGTAGAGTTGTCTCTGTGTTGTTGGAAGAGGGTGTTTGCTACAACCAGTGTGTTCTCTTGGCAAGACTCTGTTAGCCTTTACCCTGCTTCATTTTTTACTCCAAGGCCAAAGTTGCCTGTTATTCCAGGTATCTCTTGCCTTCCTACTTTTTCATTCTAGTCCCCTATGATGAAAAGGACCCCTTTTTTGGTGTTAGTTCTAGAAGTTCTTGTAGATCTTCATAGAACCATTCGACTTCAGTTTCTTCGGCATTAGTGGTTGGTGGATAGACTTGGATTATGTGATATTGAATGTGTTGTCTTGGAAGCAAACAGAGATCATTCTGTCATTTTTGAGATTGCACCCAAGTACTGCATTTTAGACTCTTTTGTTGACTATGAGGGCTACTCCACTTCTTATAAGGGATTTTTGCCAACAGTAATAAATATAATGGTCATCTGAGTTAAATTTACCCATTCTGGTCCATTTTAGTTCATGGATTCCTAAAACGTGGATATTCACTCTTGTCATCTCTGTTTGACCACTTCCACTTTACCTTGATTCATGGACCTAACATTCTAGGTTCCTATACAATACTGTTCTTTTTAGCATTGGATTTTACTTCCATCATCAGTCACATTCACGAACTGGGCACTGTTTTCAGTTTGTCTCAGTCTCTTCATTCTTTCTGGAGCTATTTCTTCTCTGTTCTTCAGTAGCATATCGGGCATCTACCAACCTGGGGAGTTCATCTTTCAGTGTCCTATCTTTTTGCCTTTTTATACTGTTCATGGGGTTCTCAAAGCAAGAATACTGAAGTATTTTGCCATTCCTTTCTCCAGTGGACCATGTTTTGTCAGAACTCTCCACCATGACCCCTCCATCTTGGGTGACTCTACATGGCATGGCTTATAGTTTCAGTGAGTTAGACAAGGCTGTGATCCAAGTGATCAGTTGGGTTCGTTTTCTGTAATTGTGGTTTCCATTTTGTTTGCCCTCTGATGGATAAGGATAAGAGGGTTGTGGAAACTTCCTTATGGGAAAGGCTGGCTGTGGGGGAATCTTGGTTTTGCTCTGATCCAATTTTCTATTGAAAATTGTGTGGCTGTGTTCCCTCCCTATAGTTTGGCCTCAGGCCAAATTACTGTAGGGGTAGCGGTGTTAATCTCGACCTCCTTCAAAAGGACTTATGCCAGGACGTTGTATTCAGTGTCTCTGACTCCATGGCAGGCCATGTTGACCCACGTCTCCATTGGAGATTCCTGGACACTCACAGACAAGTCTGGCTCAGTCTCTTGTGGAGGCACTGCTACTTTCTCCTGGGTCCTGGTGCATACAAGGTTTTGTTTGAGAACTCCAAGAGCCTCTTCCTCCAGTCCAGTGAAAGTTCTGTAATCAAATTGCACTGGCCTTTAAAGTCAAATTCCCTGGGGGTTCTCAGCCCCTTTGCTGGATCCCCAGGTTGGGAAATCTACTGTGGGCCCTAGAACTTTTGCAACAGTGCATGAACTTCTTTGGTATAATTGTTCTCCAGTTTGTGGGTTATCTGCTCAGTGGCACTATAGTGGGGCTCACAGGTTGTGCCTCCCAGGTCTGCAGCAGTTAGAGCCTCTGTTCCCGCAGAAGGCCCCTGCTCACCCATATCTCTGCAGGAGACACCCAAACACTCAAAGTCAATTATATCTCAATAAAAATGGAAGGGAAAATAGTTATTTTGAACTGAGATACTATTTACATATCAAATAGACACCATATTTTGAACAATTAGTACAAATTATAATGTAAAATACCTCATTAATAATTTATTATATTACACATTAAATTGATAATATTCTTAATATATCAGATTAAATAAAAATTTATTTTAAAAATATCTAAGTTGAATACCTCAGCTACATATCATATAAATCAGATATGGGTAAGATAATTCATCCTGAGGCAATGTGCTCCCTAGCTGGCAACCTCTGAAAACAAGTTAGATGCTTCCAAAATAGATATGGGACAGGCATAGAACAAACACTCTCACTCTAAAAGATAGAATAGAAAAATTGAAAGGGGGTACTAGTATTGATCAATTCCCACATCTTAAGGCCAGTTTGAGTGGGGATCCTGCCTTCTAGGCATATTTGGTAGTGCTCAGGTCCCCAAGCTTTGGACAGCCCTGCTCCCATGGTTTGGGTGGCACAGCCTATTCAGCACCTCTCTTGGATTAGAGTTCAGGGCAGGTGACTTTCCAAGGCTGGAACTGCATACATGTGGTTTTATAAGACTGGGGTAATGGAGGTAGCTCCATCCCCACAGCACCTCTGGGCATTGCACCAGTGGGGGTAATCTGTGATGGCCATACCTTCACAATAGTCCTTTGTCTCCATCTACCAACATGCATGTGGAAGTAGTCATATCTCCACAGCTCTTGCACTCTGAATGCTGGCGCTTGCATTGGTGCCCACAAAGTTTAGTGCCTGTGCCCTCTAGAGGGGCAACCACTTCAAGCCTGTGCCTATGCTTCTCCTGATATAACCTTTTTCTCTCAGAAGGGTGTCTGGCATATAGTAGGTAAGCTTCATCCTTTTGCACTCAGTTCAGCTGCTCAGTCGTGTCTGACTCTTTGCGACCCCATAAATTGCAGCATGCCAGGCCTCCCTGTCCATCACCAGCTCCTGGAGTTCACCCAGACTCACATCCATTGAGTCAGTGATGCCATCCAGCCATCTCATCCTCTGTCATTCCCTTCTGCTCCCACCCCCAATCCCTCCCAGCATCAGAGTCTTTTCCAATGAGTCAACTCTTTGCATGAGGCAGCCTTTCGCACTAAATAAAGGCAAAAGATTCCTGTCTACAGAATCAACACTTCAACTGCTTGAATGAAAATATTTTCCTATATGAATTGGTAACCAGTATATTCTGAAGGTTACTGCAGCTTTATTCATGTAAAAGCTTGGCCCTGTCCAAGACCTGTCCATTCTCAGTGTAAGTAAAGTGACCACCAATTTAGCCACGTGTCCTATTCAGACTCCCTTAATTTTCATAAGAATCTATCAATCCAAATTTCAGCTCACTTGATTGTAAAGCATGTGCATCTGCATGTAACTGACATGGTTATGATTTCTGCATTCCAATTACTTCTCAGAGAATGACAATTCTAGCTTCATATCAGCTAATTTTTATACATAACTTTGTGACAAGGTGGTACTTATAGAGAATTATTAGAGAGACATGCAGTCAAGATACTCAAGTGACTGAAATTTTCCTTTCTACCCAAACTACCCTCTGAATCTGTGGATAACCACAGCAGTCATTGTTGGAGTAGTTCCTCTGTTTTCTACTCATTTGAACCTGAAAGTTTTGAGCAAGAATTTAAACAAATATCTTACAAACCCAAATTTGACTCCTCCATGACTATAATGCAATCAAAGTAACAAACTGTAAAGTTATTAGATCTAGGAAAAGCCAATGCAGTTCAAAAGAAGGGAGACACTCTGAAGAATCAGAATACAGGGATTCCTCTGAAAAAAAATTTATTGTAAGAAAATGAAAGTTTTAAAATTTTGGTGATAAGTTGTCAATATGATGAAAGGTGACTTCAATAAAACTCAAATAATAATGAAGATAAAAATTATTCTTAGCCTAGGAGTAGAAGATAAATAAAGATTTACAGTGATGTGCTGGTAAATGTTTAATGACCAAGTTGGCTGGTGAAGGAGGCAAGCCTTGATTTGCTACATATACCACCTTCTGTGGTGTGGGGCCAATTCCAAGTTACCACATGATTTCAATAAACTTGGGAAATAACGTGCAAAATCAGGTCTCATGAGCCAGTATGTGCTCATCCAGTACACCACTGAATCAGTCTCAAATGATCAGTTGATATCACAGTTAAAGCTTAAGGTCAGAGGCCAGAAAGGAATCCTTCTTTGTTGTTGTTCAATCACTAAATCACGTCTAACTCTTTGCAACCCCATGGACTGTAGCATGCCAGGTATCCCTCTCCCTTTCCCAGAGTTCACCCAAGTTCATGTCCATTGAATCGGTGATGCCATCCAACCATCTCAACCTTCTTTTATCATTACTATTTATCACTGGATCAGAGTGTTTTGAACAATGATTCTCAAAACTAGCTTCTAGAAATTTCTTGAGAAGCTTTTCAAAAAAGAATGCCCAGGTTCCATTCTATGTAAATTAATCAGGATCTTGGGAGGTGAGTCTTGGTTGTTTCCTAAAGTCTCCAGATGATTTTGATGAATGGCAAAGACAGTGAATACCTAGGATGTGTAATGTAATTAAACAAGATAGGGAACTTATAGCTGTTAGAAAGGAGACAGAGTAACATTTATTTATCTAAGATATAAGTTTCTTCCTGAAAAAACCAAGATAAACAATTAAAAAGTTGTTAAAATACACAGGAAACCTTATTAAAATCCCTGGTCAGAAAGTAAAGATATGAGAATTATAAGCATCTTAAATACTAGCAATAATCAATTCAAAAGCTTATTAGGAAAAATGGCACACTGCATATGTATGTGTATTATTTATATAATCAAGCCTAGGAATAAATATGCACAAATATTTAGGACTTATCTAGATAAAAGTCCAAAATATAAAAAGAAAACCACATAAATGAAAAAAATCCTGTGATTTTGGACATACAGGCTAAATATTGAAAAGTTATCAACTTGACTCCAACTAAGTTTTATATTTAACATGATTCAAATAAAATTATCAAAAAGCTTCTGTTTTCTGGAACATGATAAAAAGTTCATGGGGACAATCAGTGGGCATAAATGGCTAAAACATTTTTTTTTAAAGAATATGTAAGGAGAATTTGTGCTACTTGATAAGAAAATAATTAATGATGCTACAAGAGTAACAAGGTCATACTAGTACAAGAACAAGTGGAAAAAGTAAAGAGCTCTTAAAAAGATCATCATGCAAATATAAGAACTTAATACACAATAAGTTCAGTCACTCAGACGTGTCCAACTCTGCAACCCCATGGACTTCAGCAAGTCAGGCTTCCCTATCCATCACCAACTTCCAGAGCCTACTCAAATCCATGTCCACTGCGTCAGTAATGCCATCCAATCATCTCATCCTCTATCGTCCCCTTCTCCTCCCACCTTCAATAATATAGAAGAAACATTATAAATTAGTGAAAAAAGAAGACATGTTCAATAAATGGAGCATAGAAAATTAACAATTTGGAGAAAAAAAGTTAGATTTTTATTTTACAGTCAAACAACATAGTCAATTTCTAATTAACAGAAGACTTAAAATGTAAAAAAAATAACCATTCAATTCACACACATACACACACACACACACAAAAACACAAATGAATTTTTACAGGCTCTTGGTTTTGGAATGACATTCTGAGTATTTTAAAAAATTGAGTTTTGTATGCACCCTGGAGCATGTCATGAATATACTACAAAGTTGGCAAGGTCTAGAAATTGACACAGAAATGACCACTTGAGAGATATAATGGGTTCATGATTTGATGAAGAACTTTCACTGAAACTATGCATCCCCAAAATGAGCCTACAGTCAGGTGACAAACTACATCAGAGTCATTTGAGAAACTTTGTGAAATACAGATTCTTGTATCTCAATACAAGAGATTGTTTCATTGGGTCAAGGATTAAGCCTGGGAGGTTTTGTTTTGGTTTTTAATAACAACTTCTCACATGTGATTCAAGGATGAGCCTGTTTTCCTATTGTGTAATGTGATAGACAGGGCTTCCCTGGTGGCTCAGCAGTAAATAATCTGCCTCTCAATATAGGAGACGTGGGTTCAGTCCCTTGGTTGGGAAGACCCCCTGGAGAAGGAAACAACTCCACTCCAGAAACCCACTCCAGCATTTTGCCTGGGAAATCCTATGGACAGAGGAGCTTGGTGGGCCACAGTCCATGGGGTCGAAAAGAGTCAGACACAACAGCAACTAAACAACAACAAAAGCAATAACAATATGAAAGATGATAAGATTTGGAGTAAAAATAATCATATCTTGGTCAAAGTTCTAAAAATCACTCCAAATGAGGGCATAATGATTTTTTTCCCTCACATTTAGAGGTTAAAAAAAAAAAAAAACCCAAACAAAAACACAGTAACAAAAACAACCCCCAACACCAAATAGCAAGAAAGTTACAGTGGTTCCTATAAAACACCAGAGTCATGTCAGAGTATAACAACTAATGAAGAAAACATTAGTAACATGATATTACTATGAAAATTCTGGTTGCATTAATAGTTAAGATAAGTTTGGATTACTTGCAGTTGATGAAACTGACAGAGTGAGAGGAAGAAAAGAGAAGTGACTAACAGAAAGTGGACAGAAAAAGAACCTATGGGGCTCTGACACAAGTGGTAAATGCAGTAATGACTAACGCGAAGATTGATCAACTTCACCAAGTTAGAATCTTGCCAGCTCAGGCTCTTGCTTATCCCACTTCTTTAGTTATAAAACCCAGGGATGGCAGACTAAAGGATAGCTGAAATAAAGGTCACTTTTCTTTTGTTGTTGCTACATGTCTGTGTCTCAAGTACAGTGATAAAAGACAATACATCCATAGGAAAACAAATGCTATAAACAATGGCTGCAGTAGACCTTCAAATATTTAATAACTATTAATGGTACATGGTTCCATCAATAAGCAGAGGTGCTGGCTATAAACATCAGAAATAGCCAGACTGATTTCAGCTCTCACCTACACCTCTGACTTTATGGGGGGCTGTTCCCCACCAGTTCCCTTGGAGAAGGAGTAAACATGCAGCTCCAAGTCAATAAAAATTCTTGGGCGTGACAAGAGTGTTTCAACTTACGAACTCCTCTGAAGGTTATCTAGCCTGCCTGTACAGGTTTGTCCGGCCACATGTGATTGTTTACAGCCTCCCAACAGTGAGAAGCACGAGATGTTTTAGACATACTAAAGGCAAATTCTTTGGGGAAATTAGAAATTATTAGTATAGTGGGTTGGTTAGGAATTATATCGGTGAAGGGTTTTTTCATTTGTTGTGTCAATAACTGCTGCTAACTCCCTGCCCTGGGTGTGACAAAGGGTGTCTCAGGTCAAACCTCTCTGCTGACAGACTAGCTTATGTGACAATCTCTCAACCATAAACAGCACAGAGAGTTTGGAGTATTTTGAAAGTCTTAATTAGCATAGGGCTTTTCTCATTGTTGAGTCAATGATTGCTGCCAGGCCTCCATATCCTTAGGCACCTGGGAATATATTAATCAATGTATTTGGAATATAGAAAAAGAAATATAGTAGTTTTAGAGGTTAGCAATACTAGACTTTTTGAGTTAATGAATTTTCTCTTTTGTTATAGATCACTGTACTTTGTTATAAATCACTGTGTCCTTGCTATGTAAAAATGTAACTATATCACTATCTTAAGACTAAATAGATCTTAAGGGGAACACTGGTGAAGGGTTTTGATTTGTTGGGCTGATGTTTGCTGCTAAATTTCCATATTCCCTGCCCTTATAATGAATATAACTAGCATATAGGAGAAATAAGTATTAACCTTTAAGATTGATCATGTTAACCTTAGGTTAAATAAATTCCTTTCTTAGTTGTAACCCATTACACCCTCATCCTATAGGAATGCAACTTTATCTGCTACCTTCAGAGGGTGGCGCCTGGTTTAAGAAAAAACACCCTTTGAAAAAATAAGTTTTTTGGTTATCAGAAAAAAGGGGCGTAAAATGTCAGCAGGTCTCATGGCCAGAAGATGATGTAAAACCCCTAAGACCTTTTTTTTATACATTTATTTGAAGCACCTGATTTTGATAAAGGTCAGGACTGCTGACCCCGTGTGACTTTAAAATTGCCATTTGTCTCTACGTGTAACAAAAGGTATATAAGCAAACCTAAAAAATAAAGAAATGAGATCAGTTTCTGGAAAGACTAATTCCCCCATGTCGTTTCTTTCTTGCTCCCCATTTTTCTGGCTGAATTCCCATCTGGAATGTGGATACTCAAGAAGCCTGCTAATTTTGCCTGGGCTTCTAAGATCGGACTGGGGAGGCCTGAGTGCCTCCTCTCCTTCGGGAGAACAGAAAGACGCTTGTGGCCTACATAGGTGGTGGTTGGTATTCCATGTAAACCAAGTTATTCAGCCTCTTTTTCTCCACTAACTTTCCTACTACACTATACGTTTCTAATCTCTCTATATATCTGTAATTAAATAAGTTTTTTTCTAGGATGCCGACTCCATCTCCCCTTCAAATCACCCTGGATCCACTGGGGCTGGACCCTGACAGTTCCTGCTATATATATAGAAGAGAAGGATGTTATCCGAAGAAAAGGTAGAAGCTAACTTGGCAGATTAAAATAACTCCATATGTGACCTATTGGTTCTTCCTGGATTCAAATTATACAAAGATTGTTAATAATATTTGTAACCTTGAGGCACTAATTCTACTTTGGCAAATCTATGCAAAGTATACATTAAAACTAACTCATCCACAAGTTACATGATCACTAAAAAGGAGACTAATGAAATGCTGAATAAGAAGGACATTATCTGATAAATTTTGGTTCTTTTATCTATCATAATATTATGCAGCCATTAAAATACGTAGAAAAAATTTTTAATCATATGGAAATGCTTATGTCAAGGTAATGGTGGTCATGAAAACTCTAAATCCCCCTACTAGACATCTTCCATAAACAACATAGAAGCACTAGAAATACCTAAAAGTACACATGCCCTCCACATAAAAACACAGAGAACACCCAAATTCTAAGTTAACTGTAACTAGAAAAATGAACACTAAATCCTAGTGAGATATCACTCAGTTTCTGCCCATAAATCTTTGCAGGAAGCAACGGCAATCCTGGTAGAAGTTCATTCATGAGAAAGAAAGAGGACTAGAGGCCTAAGATTAATTTAAAGCCATCACCTGCACTCAATATGCCAGCAAATTTGGAAAACTCAGCAGTGGCCACAGGACTGGAAAAGGTCAGTTTTAATTCCAATCCCTAAGAAAGGCAATGCCAAAGAATGCTCAAACTACCACACAATTGCACTCATCTCACATGCTAGTAAAGTAACGCTTAAAATTCTCCACGACAGGCTTCAGAAATACATGAACTGTGAACTGCCAGATGTTCAAGCTGGTTTTAGAAAAGGCAGAGGAACAAGAGATCAAATTGCCAACATCTGCTGAATCACTGAAAAAGCAAGAGAGTTCCAGTAAAACATCTAATTCTGCTTTATTGACTATGCCAAAGCCTCTGACTGTGTGGATCACAATAAACTGTGGAAAATTCTGAAACAGATGGAAATACCAGACCATGTGACCTGGCTCTTGAGAAACCTAGATGCAGGTCAGGAAGCAATAGTTAGAACTGGACATCGAACAACAGAGTGGTTCCAAATAGGAAAGGGAGTAGTCTAGGTTGTATATTGTCACGTGTCATCATGAGAAATGCTGGGCTGAAGGAAGCATAAGCTGGAATCAAGATTACCGGGAGAAATATCAATAACCTCAGATATGCAGATGACATGACCCTCATGGCAGAAAGTGAAGAACTTAAGAGCCTCTTGATGAAAGTGAAAGAGGAGAGTGAAAAAGTTGGGTTAAAGCTCAACATTCAGAAAACGAAGATCACAGCATCTGGTCCCATCACTTCATGGCAAATAGATGGGGAAACAGTGGAAACAGTGGCTGACTTTATTTTTCTGGGCTTCAAAATCACTTCAGATGGTGATTGCAGCCATAAAGTTAAAAGATGCTTACTCCTTGGAAAGTTATGAACAACCTAGACAGTATATTAAAAAGCAGAGACATTACTTTGCCAACAAAGGTCCATCTAGTCAAGTCTATGGTTTTTCCAGCAGTCATGTATGGATGTGAGAGTTGGACTATAAGAAAGCTGAGCCCTGAAGAATTGATGCTTTTGAACTGTGGTATTGGATAAGACTCTTGAGAGTCCCTTAGACTTCGAGGAGATCCAACCAGTCCATCCTAAAGGAGATCAGTCCTAGGTGTTCATTGGAAGGACTGATGTTGAAGCTGAAACTCCAATACTTTGGTCACCTGATGCAAAGAGCTGACTCATTGGAAAAGACCCTGATGCTTGGAAAGATTGAGGGCAGGAGGAGAAGGGGACAACAGAGGATGAGATGGTTGGATGGCATCACTGACTCGATGGACACGGGTTTGGGTGGACTCCAGGTGTTGGCGATGGACAGGGAGACCTGGTGTGCTGCAGTTCATGGAGTCGCATAGTTGGACATGACTGAGCGACTGAACTGAACTGAACTAAACCATAAAGACGTTCTATATAAAATATGAAAATTCTGAAAAACAGTCAGGTAGATCATAGCACTTAGGGAAAGGTGTTCTAAGAAGTATTCAAAAAGCAGTTCTTTGAAAGATATTGCTTCTAAGAAAGAGAGGCAAAAAATAAGGAAAAACAACCTTAGAAGGATGAGCANTGGACACGGGTTTGGGTGGACTCCAGGTGTTGGCGATGGACAGGGAGACCTGGTGTGCTGCAGTTCATGGAGTCGCATAGTTGGACATGACTGAGCGACTGAACTGAACTGAACTAAACCATAAAGACGTTCTATATAAAATATGAAAATTCTGAAAAACAGTCAGGTAGATCATAGCACTTAGGGAAAGGTGTTCTAAGAAGTATTCAAAAAGCAGTTCTTTGAAAGATATTGCTTCTAAGAAAGAGAGGCAAAAAATAAGGAAAAACAACCTTAGAAGGATGAGCAGACAAAGGAAAGTGAAACAAAAGAGGAAATTTTAGAAATGGGCAAAGATCTACCAGGCAAACAGAATCAATATCAGACAAAGTAAATCTCAAGCCAAAAAGCATTAAATGGGACAAAGGATATTTTTAAATGTTAACGGCCATACTCAAAATGGAAAAAAAAAAAAAGCTATAAATATTTGTGCATCAAACAATACAGCAATCAACTTTATAAAACAAAAATACAACAGATAAAAGGGAATGTCATTAGAAACACCAAAAGACTTTAAACATACCCGTTCTATCACACAATAGATCAAATGGACAAACAAGTTAAAATACAGAGGCTAAATAATATAATCAATATGGTTGTTATTATAGATGTATATTAAATTATACACCTGATAATAGAGAATACACTTCTTCTCAAGTGCACATAAAACACAAAAAGTAACCACATACTAGTTTACAAAGATAACATCAATAAGTTCCACAAAATTGAAATGTAAACTTTTTCTAATCACAGTGTAATAAAACTAGAAATGATAAGTCCAATCTACCTGGAAACTTTTACTTTTTATTAAATACTTCTTAAGTAAAGGAAGAAAT